>JABASH010001683.1:0-24400 GCA_019776445.1 Tomocerus maximus | reverse complement strand
ATTGAGTGGAAAATTCCTGATTTTCAGAAAGAGAAAAGAGAGGTGAATTGAAAACTCCCACCGGTCAGAAAAGAGAAAAGAGAGGACACTTCTCAATACTCTCGCCTTTTACGATCTCTGATTCGGATTAACTAAGTTGTACTCTTTTGTTGAAGGTGGTACAATATGATGATTTCTGATGTACTTCCACAACATTGGATCATCCTGCATCAAATATTCCAGTTGTTCAGAATCTAGTAAATTGGTATTTAGACTGCAGTGAATATCTTCGAAGCTTCCCGTTGGATATGAGTGAAACAAAACAACATAAAGCAATGTCACTGCACAGGAAATCAAACAAAGTTTTGCAACAAATGAGTTTTTTTTCAAAGAGAGAATTTGAAAGCTCATTTTTCAAGCACTCTTTATACTTCACTATTTTAAGTTTAGTTACAGCAACGTCTTCCTCTCGATTCGTTAGAATATTATTCGAAAATAGTATGCAATAGATTGCGCAGATTTAGTTTAATATGGTTGAATTGAAACTGCAAATGATTTGACATGTGTTTATCTTTCTTTAGCTTCACTCGCTCCTTTTCCGCTGTTCTGGTAGAGACAAGAGATGGTGCATGGAGAAACAGTCACGCACTGCGGGAAATTCAAATGAGGAGCTATCTGCAAATAGGCTACATGAAAACTCGGGGTTTTGGGTATCAAATGAGCAAAAACCGGGGTTTTGGGCCAAAAACCCCGAGTTTATCATGCCCTGTCTGCAAGGAGCATTTACCCAGGAGTACAAACCTAAATGCTTCCACGGTGTAAGTTATAATATTTATGCAAATCATGTGTGACGGTACCGGTACCCTGTTGAAGGTGGTACAATATGATGGTTTCTAATGTACTTCCACAACATTGGATCATCCTGCATCAAATATTCCAGTTGTTCAGGATCTAGTAAATTGGTATTTAGACTGCAGTGGATTTGGATATCTTTGAAACTTTCGTTTGGAAATGAATGAAACAAAAAACAAAGCGATGTCACTGCACAGACAATATCAGACAAAGTTTTGCAAAAATTGGGCTTCTTTTAAAGGAGAGAATTTTATTGCTCATTTTTCAAGCACTCTTTAGTTCACTAAGTTAAACTAAATAAATATCTCAAGTTCAGTTTGAGATTACGAGTGAATTTATTCCGGTCCATTTCCATCCTTTTTATACCAATTCCAATAAATGTATTACATAAAATATGTACATTACATACTAAACCATAACAAAACCTTCATTCTATGATATAATATTAACTAATTTCAAGTCAAGTTCATGTTAGAAATGTGCTTATCATATCATAATGAATGAGCATCGGATTAAACAAATAGTATATTGTTTATTAGACCTAATCTTCATTTATTTTTGTGTATTTACTGTATCTAGTGCATGCAATGCAGTCAATAGAATTCCAAGCTGTGTTGCTGCTGCATATATTCTACACATTATTTTAAGTTTAGTTACAGCAACTTAATGTCTTTCTCTACGCTCCGTTAAAATATTATTCAAAAATAGCATGCGATTGATTGCNATAGCATGCGATTGATTGCCGAGACGTAGTTGAAACTGGAAATGGCTTTAAATGATTTGACATGTGTTTGTCTTTCCTTTCCATGTTAATAATTGTCTAAAAGATCTGGGCTAAAGATTCCTGGAATTTATTGAATGATACAGATATCACTTTGAGACTTGCTTGTGCATCATCACAGTTCACCGTACTTAGCATGTGCTGTTGCAGCTCTGAATTGAATGATGGTACAACAGTACTTAAAGCTTGGGATTGCAAAACATGCAAATACAGTATTCAGAGAAATATATGGTACAAACTATAATAACTTAAAAATTTACAAACTTAAAAATACAATGTAGTACATTATTTCTACCTAAAGCTGCACAAAATGGGGCAGTAGCGTCATTGGAATCCAGGTTAGGTTATTTTGCAAATTCTTCATCCTCATAACATAAACGCTTACTGAACAGTAAACGCATGGTTCGCTTATTTCGCAAAACTCCAATATTTCCATATTTCCAATATGATATTAGAACTTGGAACTACATGAATGGAAACCACCTATACCTTATATGTATGTAGAAATCTATTCCAGTTGAACCGTGCTGAAGGTGTGTAATGATTATTATGCTAAGAAAAAAGTTCAATAAAGTAGTAGGTATTGGCAGTTCAAGGACCAGGACCACCAAAAGGAGGAAACTGCCAATTATCAATAGGTAATAATAATAATATTATTTATTTTTCCGAAACAAAATTATCTGTAGGTAAGTAATGGAATGAAAATGGAATTTACAATTTTTGCAACATGGTCTATTAGCAACTAACAAATTGACTTGATTATTTAAAAAGACTACAAAATAGATACCTATGGCCATGGATGGTGAGGAAGTCTAAATGGTATTATAAATGTAAGTATTTCCCGGAAGAATGGTAGTTGGTTTAGTTGGTGTAATGATATGTGCTAAGAAAAAGAGGATTCAATTTGGTTTGACTTTTACAAGATGTTCTTTTCTTGTGGTGGTAGGTTGTGAGAGTGTGATGGGTTGGTAAGGATGTTATAGTTTTTGGGGAAGTATTAGATCGTATTATAAGGTTTCCGAATCCGATTAGCAATTTGGCATGTCAGGTCTGGGTTGTAGTAGTAGAAGGAAGAGACCTTCTGGCCTTTGTCCATCTTTTGATTTTGTGTGGTGGACTTATGTGGAAAAACTCTAGTGGCCTTTTCTTTGGTAGCTTATTGAAGGAAAGGCCAAAAAATAAATCATAGAGAGAGAAGAGCAATCTGGAAGAAGGAATTAGATTACCTTCCTTTACCTGGTTTCCTTTTCGTGTAGTCCAGTTCTTGAAATTGTTTTTATCTTCGGGTAGTATACTTGAGAGGCCGAACTATTCCTTTGTTTCGCAATGTAGTAGTAGGTAGAGGCAACGCAAGCAAATTCGATTCGTATGTACAAAGTGAAAAGAAGGAAAATGAAATTTTAAATTAGATTCGCATTGAGAGTACACATATGCTGGGCAGTGAGGAAAAAAGAGAAAATAGCTACATGACAGTAATTGTGTTCTAGCTAGAAAATTGCGGACGATGTTCACGTAGGAAATCTGTGTAGGTAAATAAGTATCTAGAAAAGAGTAGCTTTAAAGCTCGGAGTGTATTACATATATCGATTTTTTCCTTTGGCATTTTATGTCTGCCAAAAAGAATGCGGTCAGGTCAATACTCAATTGTGCTAGGATGGAAATTCGGTGTAGTGTAGACAGAAGAGATAAGGAGATGTTTTGTCGTGGCGTTTGGTCGTTTCTTCCGTCCTCGTTTTACTTATCTGTGCAGGAGGCATGTAATTTAAGGACGAGGGAATGCAGTTCAATCTGCGTAGTCGTTACAGAGTTAAAACTCTGCCAGAAAATAGGTAAACGAAGCCAAATGAAGGGGAAGAGAGAGAAAGAGCGAGAAGAAAAGGAGCAAAATTGCAAAGTCAAATCAAACTGGCTAAAGGACAAAGTAAGTCCAAGATGTGTGTGGACGTGATGTGACTTCCTTTCAATAGAGAATGGACCTCACAATTCGGACATCCTATGGCTTAAGGACAGACTCTTTAGCTCATTCAGTCCACTCCGAAAGCTGTGGAAAACTTTAATGTAGGTGATATAGAAATAGGGAGCCAGGAAATGAATGTATTTCCTTTTTAGCAAAGAATCTGTTGATCTGTTCTCACTATCTATACTGTCCTACCAATGCAAGACTTAAATAAGTAAGCAAGTAAAAGTTAAGTCAATGTACCTACTTCTGGTGAGATAGCTAATGTAATGTGCAATTGAATGCGCCGACAAAAAACTTTCCTCTATATGTCTAAAGTGTAATGGGGATTGTTTCTTTGCATTTCGTCGCATTTCAGCTCCAATGCAAGGAGAGGCATACTAAAATCCAATGTGGAACTATGTACATACGTTAATGCACTAGGCTTACAGAGAGATCTTATCGGAAATTCAATACACCATATATAGCCAACACCCGATAACATTTCTAGTATATGGTTATGACTATCCTATAAGATTCTACATGCAAAAGGATATAGTTTATATAGAGGACACACAGAATGGTTCGTTTTACTTTCGTCTCATTTGATTTTGCTTATCCGTTTGCACATACACAGCATATTGGTCATCGTGGTGTGTGTGTAGTTAAGTTTAGTTGTAGTGTGCTGTGTACTTGAGTGCATGGAAAGGTTATTCTCTCCGAAATTGCCTATCCGGTTCGGTTCATTACCATCGAACATTCTTTTCTATGTCCGTTTTCGTCTCCTCTCTGCTCCTGCTCCGTCTCATCTGTCTGTCCATAAACTCAATTGCCATCTTCAAGTCTTCTTTCTTTACTTACTTATCGTATTATTTCATGTGAAAAGGAAACGGTAGTGCGGGTGTCTTCTACTTGTCCTTCCTCTCTCTGCCCTTTTGCTAAATCCTTGTCGATAAGACGATTACTACAATTCCCGAGCTATCTCAGCCCGTAAAACAAAAATAAATAACCAACTGTACGGAAATATTGTCATTTTTGTTTAGCTCTACTCTCCGTTTAGGAAATGTGATATAGTATTAGTACCAGAGAATGACAAGCGGATGCTTTGCAGGCAATGCACAACCCGGCAACGACAATTACAGAGATGAAGACAGATCGGAAATAATAATAAAAATAAAAGAAACTCTCTCATTCTTGGTTTCGTTAAGTTGGACACAGTTTTAGTTACAGAGTACATAACAATAACTACACTACGTGTTAACATGTGTACGCACTACACATAAAACTCTAATGTCATCTGATGACATCTAATCTAATAGAATAATAATATCACAATCACCCAACTCTCCAAAAACATAACACTTCAGCTTTAGGGCCTGGACTAATACAAAACTACTACACTTAAGTATACCCTAGACAAACTCTACAACGTCCCACCATTTTTACTATCACACTATAACTACCTACTTATTTTCTACTACACTTTCGTACTATGAATACTCAAATACACTTATCAATTTCTTAAGTTCCAACATAAGCATTTCATTACAGACTTTCTCCATTTACCAGACAGTCGCTACTTCCAATACAAAAATATAATTCTAACAAACATTACTACAGAAATTCTTAAATTCATTTTCGTTTTCGGCAATTGCCAATTGCTCCTCATCGTTTTACATGCTGTGTTGTATTGTGATTTTAATCATCAATTTAAAGCAATAATTTTTGTTTAATTGACCATTAGTAGAATTTTTATTAATAATGGTTTTCTGTCTTGTATCTTATAACAGATAGCTGCTTGTTAAGTATTTGTAGGCGCAAAGTATTTTGTTTATTTCTGGAAATTGACTTTTAAAATTAAGATTTTTACTGTATAGTATCATTAGCTACATACTAAATTGCGACTACCATGTTTAGATGACACACAGTGTATCGTTGTATCAGAGTGAAGGTGGACACAAGAAAAACCATTTTGAAAATTGGTAATGGTTTAGATATTAAAATGAATTAAAGTTGTGCAGTTTGAATTAAGTAGGAACAGGTTGTAATAAGATAAATATGTGGTATAGGTGGGGAGGAGGAGGCCGAGTAGGGAGAGAGGAGGACGAAACGTATTTTATAGAGTGAAAGTGTTGGAGGGAAAAGGGTAGTAGTCACTAGTAGGAGATGGGAGAGGAAAGCAAGCCATCAAAAAGGAATCCGGAGCACGTGCACAGCTCTTCTGGATCCATTTTAAACGGATTAGGGCTTGAGCCGTCCATGTATGAGTACAAAGAGCAATAGCAATGCAATGGGACTATTACTGAATACACTCAGACAGCTACCCTCTCTCATATTCCGTCATCATATTGTACATGTCCAAACAATATCCTCGCCATAATATGCCAAACAAGAATAAAGGCTTTATTTTTCAACAAACATAAAAGTGCAAGCAAGAGAGAGCAGCTTTCAACATCCTACGCTAATAATCTCTTCTCTATACTAAACATAAGTGGATCTCTATATATCGTATTATAAATATTATAATACCATACACCAGAGTTCTATGTCAATATGTACGTGTAGAGACTATATCGACCCTTTAGTGGCAATTCTAATACTGCACACACTGATATTGTATTTACTTAGATACGATTGTAATAAATATTTACATAGTTTTCTGTTTTCAAAACTAACACTTTCGAGACATATGATAATTGCAAAGGACATAATTAAAAATATTGAAAAAACATAATAGATAGAATTAAGGTAAACTAATCGCCTTGAATTGAATTGATTATCAGCTGTATCAAGATTTTGCCTCTGCATTATGTACTATGTAGAATGGCCAAACTATAATGCATGCTTAATACTCTACGGTTTGGATTTGAGTTTATTTCATAAATGCAACGTTATTAATTCGCTTGATTACCAGAAAATGAAATGGGAGTATATAGCTTGAAATCAGGTGTATTAATTATAGTCCCACTCTGTAATGGTTAGAAATGGTTGAATAGTAAAGTAGATGCGTACATGTATTTAGATTGTTGAAGTGGAAGAGAATCGCGATGAGTGCATCCATCACTAATCTGTTCCTCGTATTCAAAAGAGAGACAAATCAAAAGTAAAAATAACGGGAGCGGGAATTGGAGGGAAGGGAGAAATCTAAATGAAAACTGGTTTGATTTGGTTTTGTTTGGTTGGATTCGATGGAGTTAGATTTGAATTGAGTTTCGTAATGCTGTTATGTAGTTCTGTGAGCATTTATTGTAGACCAGAGTGCATATTAGGGAAAGTATTTCTGCTGCACACTGTGAAGTAATCATACCTTTATATTATCCACATGTACATATAGTGGCGGTTGAAGAGAAGGAAATAGTAACAAAAATGAATGAGGATTTTGTGTTAGGTAACGTTGCGTTAGCGTTAAGTGCGTAAGACTCTTATACTAAGCGGAGACTAAAAGCTTGCCCATTAGTGCACAAAAGAAGGATTTATTCTCGGGATCAATCGCTTGACACACGTCCCCACTCACTCTCTTTCACTTTCATGTGTGCCTACATCCACTACCTCACTAGTCCTTTTACACTACATTGCCATACTCTGGGTTAGACAACCTTTACAAATGCACTTAAATACGACCAGCCACCTTCCATTCAAAAATAAACTACTCGCAGCTACATATAAATGTACACAATACAATACGACTCATGTAATTTACTCTAGCAGCGTCTTTAGATTTTTGATTGTAAATGGTAGCACCTCCATCTCGGAAATAGTATGAAAGCATTGCACCTAAAAAATAATGCTACCAATCTGAATTACTATCAACTTAATCCTTCTTCACATCTCAAGTCATAAATCACTCGCTTCGCTCTCGTCATATCAGTTTCCTCCTATTAAATAAAATATTCATTTATCACTGCACCATTACTTTGCGGTTTCTTCCGCAGTTTGTTAGACAAACAAATCTGCTTCACCATTTTAGTGCAAATAACTATTACCGCACTACCTATGCATTTAGTGTTTCCATTATCTAGTGCTGAGTAAGATAGGATTATATGAAAATGGTTAAAATTTCATATTCGCACACAGAATCTTCCACATGATGGCCATGATTGAACAAGAAACATTTTGCCGAGGGAAACCCCACACGAAATCTAAGAAAAATATGTTTTTCACAATATATTTTGCGCATTATGTTTAGATCACTCTTGACTCAATTTTGTTGAAAAGAGCCTTGAATATTGGCAAAATCTCCTATTTCTAAAGAAGGAAATGCACTTTAATGATGTGCAAATGAAAGTAGCACTTGTGCAAGGCGTTAATAGAAAAAGGTAAGCATATGGAAGTATAATGCACTTAAAAAGACGCGTAAATGTAATGTACTTACGCATAGTGAGTGATGAAGATTTGATTTGTGCTAATATAATAATTCAACTACTATTTAATGTGTGTGTACTGTTATTGATACGGTTCTGTTTACAAAGGTTTAGTATGCACAAGTGAGTATATGTATAGATAGCTCATGCATAGTGTGTACAGATAAGTAACAGAAAGGTTGATTTGTGTGGGAAATGGAAAGTGGAAATGATGAAATTAAGTGAGGGTTCTCTAATTTATCTGTTCTGCAGACTGATATAGTGTAGAACTGGATAGATCTGGGTAGAGTGTGACTTGGGTTGGTTGGTTAACTGTGTGCGTGTGCATTAGCAGTCTCTCCTATTGACTGCTGGGAGATGGGACAGAAGAACAATATAATGGATGGAGAACTCTGGGTGCATTGTCACAGTCTCTTGCTCTGTTTGCTCAGTCTGGTGTGGTCTGCTTCGTCTCTTTTGTTTTGCTAATTTCGTCATGGTTCGTCTAATAATAGCTAACACACACTGACTGCTCTCCACAGTAGGCCACGCTATTCATTTCAGGACAGAGCAAATACAATCTATATATAGTATGACCGTTTCAAGCACTCAACTACTAAACCTGCCTGAACATCTTTTTGTCTTTAGGCCATACATGAAAATTTAATTCAATCCATTCTCCCTGTTACCAAAAGACTTCCTACGCACAAAGCTGTAATATATACTAGTTATACACAACTTATGCATAAAAGGAAATTGACCACAGGTCATAAACCAACCAGAGTAGTAGTGAATGGTGTATATTTACTTATAAATTATCATAGTTTGTATGCAAATATTTTAATGCAATAATATTAGTGTGTATTAGACGAGTGTAAATAAATATGTGTACACAAGTGCGTAAGAAAACAAATAAATTGCAATATTTACTACGTAAATAATCTTCTGAGTTGTTTCTGTACATTCAAAAGGAATCCTTTAGTAGCTAAGAGAAGATTGTAGGAAAAACCAAAGCAATAATTCACTTTAGTGTACTACTACTAAAGTATTATGTGTAAGTGCATTAGAAAGCAATTTATAATTTGGTGGGATGGGCACTCGGGTTGGCTACGCACAATTCATCCTGCAAACTCACCAACTTGGCTTTTGCTCTGTCCTTTTCTCCAACAACAAAACCAACGCACAACAACATCGTGCCGCATCCGATGCACTTGACTCAACCAAAATAAAGAAATATATTACGATATCATAGACTGACTATACAAAAGTAATGCAAGCTAACTCAGCTCGAGTGTAGCTGTTGCTGTCCAATTTCATTGATCCGTATCAAACCTGCTCACCCACCACGGAACCTTCCTTTTGTTTATCATTTGAATTTAGTTAGCAACTTGATTTACGGGGCTGGGAACCAAAAATCATATAATTTCATTACTTCTTGTAGCATTTATTATCAACCCTGTTGATACAATAGTCCGTGAACCTAGATTTTATCATCTATCATTTGTAATTTTAATAATTGTGGCAATAAAATTTATTTACAAGACAAATCATCTCCCTAGTTATCGTTTTCATGCGAAACGAATTATCATTCTTCTGTTTGGCCCGTATATCCATATTGTGTAACTACTATTTCTGTCTTTACATTTATAACTTTTTAAGCAAATATTTATTCCATAACAGATTAAAGTCTTTGAAATGTACTATCAACCAGCCTTGGGTAGCACTATATGTATTGCATATTATTCTGAGTGTTATCATTATAGAGATATTTACGTGTTCTGTCCATGATGGAGTAGCACGAACAGAGCAACAAAGTAATTTATTTTGTTTTTCATTCTCCCATTATTCTTATGTGTCCTGTCCTTTGGGTATTGGCATATCCCATCTCCCCTCACTCGGGTAGTATTATAGAATCACAATTGGCAATAACCACTACTGTATCATTCTCCTCGTCCTAACAATAGTTAATGTATTATTAATAATCTGTGTCTCCTCTGACGATCACACTACTCTCCCATGGAGCATTAGGAAATACGAAGCACATCTCGACTGAATTTTTTCATTATTATTAGCATTAGTACTATTATGATAAGGGAGAGTAACATTGCGTTATGTAAGAGTAGTAGTAGTAGTAGAAGGGTGAAATAGACGATTATCTCCACAAGTTAGGTTTTCTTTCACTTACTCGAGTGAATTCTAATAGAGTGGAGTGAAAGAAGGGTGCAGCGTGAAATGAGATCAAGATAAATAACCGAAGAAGCAATGTAACGGTATGTGTCTAAAGAATAAAACCAAAATGAATCGAATGGGGTAAGAAGGAGTAATACTCTAATCGCCAATACTAGTAAGGGAAGAATAACAGACAGATCAGATCGGATTAATTCGGAATGACACCCCGTCGCTGTTTGGGTTTCTGTCTTGTCTTCCTACTCTATTGACACTCAGTATTTGCATCTGGGCTCACTACTCACTCTATCTTCTCACTCTGATACATTGTCATATTACCTATACAAATGTCATTGGCTAAAGTATACAAACGAATCTAGATAATGCAGCTCCTTGTTAATAGAGTGAAACTATATAGAAATGAATGTTACCTATTTAGTGTGTGTAGTTATACGAGAGTAATGGATATTTGTACTTAGATATAGTGGAATGCAGAATGATATTGTGAGATGAGTTGAGAGAAAATGAGTGGAGACACGTCATGCTCAGATCATGATCATTGTGATTACGAGCATCATGATTACTACGGAGGGCTGGGCCCCTCCTTGGAGAATTGCTCAAACTCAAGTCAAATTCAACTCAACACAAGATATAAGATAAAGCAAATAGACTTAGAACAAAATAAATATACTCTTCTATGTTGTGCATTTAAGTGCACTACTAAATGAAATGCAATGTACATAGAGCTATTCTGTGAAAAATAGTTGCGCGTAGCAATCAAGTAGCATTTTGTCGTAGTAAAGTAGTGCAAACTCTTCAATTCCAATTCTGTGTGTAGTTTACTTCAGACAGCTGCTATACTAAATAAATTACGTACTTGGCATGTTATGGTAAGTTAAGGAAGGAAAAGGAGAGCAAGACGGTTATTTGGTTTAGTGCAGTGGAAGTAGAGGAATGGAATGCACTGTGGTTTCCAACTCAGTTTAGATTGCAATCTAATGTAATAATGTTATACACTGAGCGAAATGCAATAGCCATCCATCAAATACACTCGGATGATAATTCACTAAGACTTCCAGTCAAATAAAAGAAGACTAGTACATAGATTATTCCCGTACGAGTATCTCCAGAGTTATTTCATTTGATCTCGTACATCACTCAGATTTATATTATTGTTAAATACACCCTGGATCGACAAACTAACCTTCTTCCCAATTACATTACTCTTCAATTCTGACAAACCTACTAAATTTTCTCTACCAGGATTTATTATTGAATTCTTAAAAATATTGAATATCGAAATGATATTTTTAGACATGAAATAATCATGAGTTATTGTCAGTTTGATTTTCATGTTTGTGGGATTAGGATGTTAGTGTAGATGATCCATGATGAAACTCGGTATCCTTTGGGAATTATTCCCCAAAGTTTGCGTTCTCTTTGTCGTTCTGGTATTATAAGGTACAACTATTTTCCATTCCATAATAAACATACGGAGAGACAGTAGTTAATGTGGATGGAGAGGGAAATATACGTATGTGTGCCATGACAGTTGCCCTTTCCTTCCGCAGTGCAGTACAAAAGAGAAACTATGTGTAAGGTAGTAGGGAAAGTGTAGTGCGAAAGAGTGAAAACAAAGTCTTGGCTAGGATTTACAGCAACCATCTCGACTGAGTATAAAAATAGAGTGGATATGGGACATTAAAAGAGAAATACAATATCATTTTCCAAGACAGGACTCTTCTGCCACTTTCCCTTGATATTTTATTGGATTACGAGTGTATTTTTAGAATATATTGTATAGGGTAGCCTAAGAAAGTAGGAAATAGAAGATAGATAGTACCAGATGAGTATTGACTTTCCTCGCCTCGAATTGAGTGATTTGAATTGAGTCTTACTTATGGTATCCCTTTTAGCATGGGTCCCGTTCTCATCGTTATTGTATTAATAATAGTTCTCTACGCACTTGGCTTGTCAAGACATAAAAGTGTATTGAAGACACAGATAGTTAAGTTAGTGTATTGGTTTTTTATGATTGGCTCCAGTGGCTGGCTCTGTCTTCTTATTTTTCTATGCATTAAAGAATATCCCATCTGCTTTGACTTTATCTCATTGAAGCTTTCCGCATTAGTAATACACTTTACTCGTCTCTTCCTATCCACACAGGAGCGTCTATTTAATTCCCAAGACTGAACTAAACTACTTATATCTAGAATGTGGACAGACAGACAAGATACAGCAATTCAATACAATTCAATTGGAAATTGTTCCGGTTCTGTCTCTATATATAGTGTGCATAGTGTAAACTCAGAACTCAGCAGTGAAAGTGTTGGTAACTCCGGAAATTGAATAGTTGAGCCGACAAAAGCGGAGTGTTTGGAAGAATAGAAAATTCGCACAGCTGAGCTTTTCAGGGATCACTGGCAAATCAAATTAGACATTTTTCATTTTAGTTTTTACACCGAGTTGTTCACATAGATCCTAAAAAAACACAATATACAAAAGACTAGAATTAATAGATGTCTTTGTTGAGAGCATAGACACTAGTATAATGTGTTCGGGGTAATAAAGTAAAAAAGAAATCTGTGCTCCATTTTCCATTGGTGTGGCACGGCATGGCAGTAAATAATGAATATTTGATGATACTCTCCGTATCTTTATAGATTGTAGTCTAGGACATGGCGCATGATGAACTATTGTGTTTCCATTGTTTTCTATTAGTATTTTTTTTTAGTTATTTCTGCTATAAGACTCAAGATATAAAAATAATATCTGTAGTAATAAACCTAGTTTCTCAGTGAGCAGTCAAGTTTTGGCAAAGGCAAGTTGAAGTGAACCAGAAAGCAGTACTACATAAATACAGAACAGAGAAGGAAGATATTAGCTCGAGTAAATAAGGAAACGTTGGAGCTCCAACGTCTGTAAACTTCTAAATCGATTCTAAATAGCGAATAAGTTCTTTATCTCTGCCTTTGGCTTCTGAATTCGGTTAGACTTTCAGTTTCATTCTCACATTTCATTATGAATTTATAGTCTCGCTCCTTTTGGCTTCACTTAGCATTGAACAACTCGCAGCATCGAGTTAGTAGTTGGAGTCTTTCCAGAACACAGTATATTTACTACTACTTCATACATGTACACTTTGGACTGTTTGGACATGAACAGCAACAACCTAGAGCTTAGTGAATAGCAATGCGAATTATTAATGAGACGGAGGGAAGCCTTTAGAATTTCCAACCTACCGTACTAATACACCAAACTCAACTTGCCCTTTCGTATTATTGCTAAAATTTAGATCACATGCACACGTACACTCTTATAATACATATAACTAATACAGTTATATGATATATAAGATGTGATTGTGTTTGTAGAAACATAATGTACATAGATAGAGATACAATTTGGTTAAGTTAATCGACTTGTCTTCCTAGGGCGAGTTGAGGTGAGGGAAAGCGGGTTTAGCTACACGAAAACCGATTTCCTTCAGTTGATACACTTTCCAAGTTTTCTTGTTCATTATACTACACATCAACTATGGTTTATGTGCTTTGTATTTGTATAACAATAGTATTTATTAGTAGGTAGCTCACGGAGTGAGTCTGTGTGAGTGTGGTGAGCTTTGCGGAAGGTACCTAACGGAATATAATATTTTAGGTAGCATTGTCCAGAAATGCGGGGATGTGCAAGAATAAATGAACTAAACTACATAAGTTACTTGCTTTGTGCTACTTGTCTAGGTCTATGGCTGAATAGCCAAGACATTCGACCGAGGTAGCTTGGTAGCTAAAATAGCGTCCTTCCTCAGTTAAGTAGTATCACATCAAGTCACGTCTCACCCTACTGACTTGACTTTCCTTCAGACAAGTTTGCTTTGTACTTTCGCAATTTTATTACCTTTATTCGGGTTTATAGGCTTCAAGGGAGGCAGGAGCCGTCTTTCTATCTCTCTTTGTCTTCTTCGTGGCGAAAATTGTTTCTTGAATTTTTTATATGTAGTTTACGTACTAGAAAACAAGGACACATCACCCTACCTACATATATAATCCTAGTATCCTTCAAGAATTGAAAAAACCTGCCTTCCAATGCACTGAATTGAATTTAGAAACGTACTACCTACCTTGACAAATAAATATATAGACCATTTTTAGGAAATATAAGATTACTACTCTACCTTATGTTGTCATTCTATATAAACTATATATCACTAGTGCATTTGTAATACTTTTAGTAGCTATCTCATACCATGCCACTTCCCAGTCCGCCGGCCCAGTTACACGTTAGACACACCAAACTGACTCGACTTGAATTTTAAATTAGGATAGATGGATATTACAAAGAAAGTAAGAGTAACAAACAACATCTGTGTCGAAAAGATAAATAGACCTTATACACACAACACCTATAAGACCCAACCAATGGCTAGTAAGTACATTACATACCTTACATTATAAAACTACCCAACCCACGGAATGGAAACTTCCAATCGAATTGACACTAGAACTTAATGAACAAGAAAAAATTTCGCAGATGCGATTCCATTACTGTGCTATACTAAATAATATAATAAGGCTTGTCCAACAATATAGAACTATAAACTATGAAAACTGTAGTCCTTTGCAAATTTTATCAAAGGGCTTTTGTTATTTAGGACGCAGCTGCTAGATTTTGTAATAAAATAGACGGATGAAAGCATTTTTTGTGAACAACAAAATGCTCTCTGTAAAGATCTGCTCTAATGGCCACTTGCAAAAATGCGCACAATTTATAGAGAATTATGAACTTCGCCATAGAATTTGCATTCATGTGCAAATTCATCAACAACCGCACATCTGCTGTAGTAATCGTTGAAAAGATACTGCAATATCTTACTTCAATATTTTAATACTGATCTTTAAAATATTGCCTCCTGTTCTAAACAAAAAGTTTTCCCACCGACCATTTATTCTTGGTTTCTGAATTTCCTGGGGTTTGTCTAAATATGCGTTATAGTTATGCTCAAGCAAACATTTGCACTATCTCAATGTATATTTAGAGTAGAGTGTATAATATTATGAGATATTAGTTACTATTCATCTAAAAGTTTGACAAAGGGTGTTGTTCGCTCTAATGCCTTGAGAGTTGTTGAATGTCTGAATTCTAGACTAACAATGAGCCAAAGAGTAACAGAGATGAATTGGATTGAAGTGGATGGGTTTACTTTGCTTTGCTTCCATTCGAGTTCCCTTTGATTTTAAGCTTCCTCTTTACTTCCTTTGTGTTTATGTCATGAGCTTTTGTTACTATTATAAGCTACAAGAGAACTTAAGCCTTTGCTTAATATTTTAATGTACAATGCGAACACATTCTCTTGCTTCACTCTTTAGCTTGCATTTCCATTACAAAACGTCTATAGCTAATTAACTACACTTTTAATTGTTAGTTATTACTTTTTGTTCATTTACACATTTTATCCACATACTACCATTTTAGTACATCGACAATGAATTGTGTCTGCATTAATTTACATTGCATAGTTACAATTTCTGCCCTAATACCTGGAACATTTCAAGTATAGTCATTTCAGGTGTTGTTTGCAATCTCAGTAAGTATGAGCTCATTTGCATGTTCGCAGAAATTCATTTGACACTGTTGCTCCTTTCTGCAAGTTATTAATAACGAAATAGACTTTGAGTATACACGCTGAATTTGTTAGGTTTGTTTGGTTTTCGTGGTTTGAGTTGCTTCTGTTGTAGTAGTTCGGTTATGCTTTGTGATTTCCATTCAATCATTTACTTGCATGGTTTAATTTGGCTTGCAATGCACTTCAGTGTTTGTTTCCTTTGATTTTGTTCACCTCGGTTTCCTTTCTCTCAACTAATCGTTGAATTACAATAGTTTCAAGAGTGAAGTCTACTGAGGTTCAACAATGCCTTCCTATTTAGTTGTTGGCTTGGGTGGATCCACGAATAATAAACCGAATCGAAAATGAAACAAAAGCTTTTCATTTCTATACATCTCGTTAGCACTCAGTATATTTACTTGTAACAAAAGCACTACAATGACTGCCTTACACGAGTTTCTATCGTCTATAAACACCTACGTAGTTCATATAGTCTAGGCATACTGCAACATAATGAAAAAACTTATGAATGTCATTACTCCAGACTTTCCTCTATATTTCAATGTATAAATAACTCTAAATCTGCCTTGTATCAACGTACTTTCTAAAGTAAAGGAGGAGACAATTAACTTATTTGGAACTTATAAAATTATCAATTTAATTTTGCAAAGAAAAATGCAAAAAACAAGAGAATCGGGAAAGATTGTTGAATTAATTGTAACAAAACTGCAAAACGGAAATCTGTATAATATTACACATAAAAAATGTAAAGCTATTGCAAATTAATGATTGTCATTCTAACACTAATTTTGCAAATTCTATTTGTTTCTAGATTTCGGAAGTTTTCCTTTGATCCTGCAATTCCACATACAAAGTAAGTAAACAAACTATCTTGTCTATTACAAAATAGCTTAATTTGTACATTTGAGTTACATTATTTGAGTTAGGATATTGTTCATCTACAATAATCCTTCCTTTTCTTATTAACAAGTTAGTGGTAATACAGTAATTTCCGTTAGTAACTTTTTAGGTTTAAGAATACATAGCAAAAAAAGTTTCGTTGTAGTAAGTCATCAAGGGTTTATTTGTTCATTCAGTAAATGGATGTACATGAAATATTGAATTGTCTGCCGAGTGAAGTGTACTAGTAAACGTGATGGATGAATTATCATGTCAGAGTTGTACACGCCCAAATGTAAATAGTCTTAATGCATCAGTCATGGAGAATAGCAAAATTGACTATTGCACCTTTCTTATCCTTTGCTAAACATAATAATAGCTCTCGATTAGCTTTATTATCTTCGCTCATGCATCACAGGTATGTATGCTAAAAGTGGACTTCAATATCCAAAAGTGCATTGCTATTTACAATTAGACATATAAATTGTCCTAAGCATAACCATTGAGGGTTATTAAACTGTTATACTAGAATCCATCTTTTATGAGATACCATTGATACTAAAGAATTGTAGCGTTTTTCGATAAGTTAAAAGTATGTGCTCAAAGCAAAGTTCAATGGTCACTTTCTCTAAAATCCAAGATCAAATCTAATGTAACTATTTTAATTCAATTTCAGTAGTTGCTATTTAAAATAAAACTTTTCTAAGAAACCTACCTTTGTGTACTATTAATAATTATAGCAAGTTAGTATATGATTTTGGGTAGTGTAAAGAATTACTATTTGATAGGAAAAATATTGAACTAATGCTTTAATGGTGATGATACTCATGCATAGCACCTTCATGCGTTTTGAGCACTTTGCTTGCAATATATCATATTCATCGAGGATAATTCTTTTGAAGTAACTGTTTTTGGGTGGGGAAAGAAACTCCCTCGTGAAATTACAATTAGCAAAGCCATTTTGACGATTATGTCATGTCTTGCACTAAAGAACTTGTAATCAGCTATACAGAGTCAACATTCTTTATGTACATATACTAATATCCTTTGATATTATATCTTCACAATACTCTAATACACTATATAGTATCAATAAATAAAAATTGTATAGAATATTGCTACTTGCTACATTACTAAAATGTGCAGTTATGATATAGTATGTACAGGGTATGTATTTATGGAAGGTATAATTGTGTTGAGTTTTGACGAGAACTTGACATGGAGGTATGTCTGTGTGATAAAGCTCATTAACCAATTCTGTAATTACAGGTGTAGCTATGTACACGTATAGTAGTTACGTTGAGCAATTTTCCGTCGCTTATTCGTAGTCATTAACTGAAAATCATAATGGTTTGTTGTTGCTATTCAATTACCAACTAGCGTATGGTAGTCTCTCCCCTTTTTTCAGAGCATTTGGAAGTAAGAATGATAGAGTGGTGCAGTGCAGGGATGTAAAAGAACAGTGTTAAGGTAAAAGGATGATCCTATTATAGACATTAAAGTGCGAAGGTGATTAAAAGTAACGCATCGTCCTAAGTTAAATATTCTACAGAGTTTCGTGCACAGTCAAAGCCAACCTCTCCATTCCAGTTACTTGCGACGACTAAAGAGTTATGGCCCGTGTAAACTTTTTACGACACGGAGACACGACATAAACTTACGGACTATCCGAGCAGAAAACGAATGTTTTTTCTTCATCTTATTCTCCTGTCTATTAGATCTCTTTCCTACATCCTTTTTACAATTGCTAACTATTTCTTTTCCTCCGATTCCCTTAAACAGTTTCTTTTTAGCGCTTTTTTACCATAAAAATTGACCTACTACTTACAATTGACGAAGACAGTCTTTTGTGCTGAAAACCCTCTATCTGTTCCATATTCATATTGTACACTGTTATTATATTATGGGTGCATTTCCTAAAAAACACTTTTCTCAGACATAAACTAATTAATTATTATGCACAGAGTAGCTTTTAAAAACTTGGAAAAGTGAAGCCATTTCGTTGATAAATAAGAATATCGCATACTTCGACTAATAGTGTCTCATTATCATATAATCCGTCAAAATTTGGGTATAGTACAATGAACTTGTGTATAAGCTGACCAAGATACTCTGTTAGTCTAGTGTCAATAATCAATAGAATATAAGTTGACTAGGTTTGCATTGGTGTTTGTTTAGAACTGCATGGAGTTAATATATTGTAGATATTGTGGAGGATGCATAGCTGAAAGTATTTATGATAAGAGGATGTGTTGTTGATAATAGTCCCGAAAATATTTTGGCTGAGTAGTATGAAGGAAGGAAGGGAAGTCATGAGAAGACATGTAAAGTAAATTTATGTCGGTAAGTGGGAGGGATGCGAAACTGAATAAGAATTTGGTGCAGTGGTCTCGTTCTCGTCTGCTTTAACTACGTCTCCTTTATCATGATGTAATAGGTAAACTCAACTAACCGCACGGAGGCAAGGAAGTAGGAAGGCAAACGAAGAAAAGTTATGCGAGGGCCATAGTTGGTATTAACCCACTACTGTATTACACCACCTCCACACAAGTAACACTCAGCCACAGAGTTAAACCCAGACGAAACGACGTTTTCAAGGAGCAATATTCAAAGAAATGAGATAAAATAAATCCATCCATTAACTGCATAATATACGCAGGCTCGCCTAAACTTGCATGCTACTACTACGCGCTATATTTACTACTAATGTAGATATATCCGAATATATTAGGAATAAATAGGGGATTTTTAGAGAAGACCACACGAAATGGGAAAGGGTTAAAGCAATTTTAGGTAAGAAGGAAATCACAGGGAATATTTCATCATTTGAACACGGAGAGTTCAGAGAGACTCTTCATTTAACTATATACCACTGTAGTATACTCTTATGTATTTAGTATAGTCTTTATTATATTACTGGAATCCTGGAGAAAGGCTTTATCTTAGAAGGTTCTTAAAGATGCCAGTAGTAAAACATGTTTTATCTTTTCATGTCACAGATTTCTGCGCTCTGCTTTAATTTATCCACTCACATAGTGTCATTGGATTACAATACTCCTCCGAGTACAGAACAGAAAATGTTTGCACTCCCAACTACGTGCAGACGACATTCGGAAATTAGTTCATGGTCACACAGGAATCAAGAACGTAATAACCTAATAACTAAGATAGGACTTAATATCTCTATTACTAATATTCATTTGTTCCGTAGTTGAATGTTCATGAAGGTCTACTAGGGCCATTAACGATTAGCAGGTACTTTACTCGGATCCCAACATATACTTAAGATTATTAGTAGACACTGCTTTTACTTATTCCCACAGCACTAAACGTACATATGAGAAAGGAAGCCAAATTGCTCTATGTGGTCTCTTTATGGGATTGAGATTCACATTGCAAGTTTTTTAATTACCTTTCTTCCAACCTCTTACTTTCCTCTGCCTACTATATTGTGTTGGCCTACTACTATTTATAGAATATCTAGACTTGGTGAATGAATTAGTGACCTGACTTTCACGTGTTTATTTTAATACTTTCTATCTACAAAGCATATGGCGAATTCAGGACAGTAAATGGCAAAACTGGAATATGTACACTAGAGCATTACTAACCTATAGCATTGTTGCGTAATATTTACAAAGTAATAGAATGGGACGCCTGGAGCGTTTTGCGATATAAATGCTACAGTATTATGGTGTAACTGACTAAGTGAAATATATTCATTGGGGCAAGTTAACTGGAGTTAACTCCATGAAGACTTACAACTCTGGTTCACTGTACATTTGATTCTGAGCTAAAAGGGATCCTCTGACGTTTTTAGGGCACAGCTACTCAGATTTATAATCTTTTGTGATACGACTTCGCTCTCCTTTACAGATTACATACCCTACATACATATTCACATCAAATTCAAAGGGAAATGTGAAAAACTTTCCCTTTTTCTTTAATTAAAACTGGAGAATCTAGGGCATCGACTAGCACGAGTAAGATAAAATTAGGGATTCACCCTTAAGGATAAGAAGCTACAGTATTTCAATTCTAAAAAATTAATTTTCTAGTTTTTGTAAAGAATTTCGCCACATCATTGGCGAACAATAGCATACTTTAGAAAGACTTTATTGTGTGCTCAATAGCATGTTTCTGCTCCTGTATTGGAGAATTTTATGACATTTTAAAGATCTAATTCAGTATTGTGCTTAGTTTGACTCGACACGAGAGAGTAGTAATAATTTAATTATTTTGCTATCAGAATTGACATAATAGACCTTAGACCATTAGAATTATCTGCATTATATCAAGGAATATAAATAATTGCGATGTTATTAATGAATTGTGGCAATTGACTATTACGCCAGTATTATGTGCAAAATAGTAGTTCTGTGCAAAGGCAATAAAAATTGGTGTGTTCTCTGTATGTAAAATACGGAAAGAGATTTAGTATGTAGATTGGAGTAGTTGTTGATCTGGTGGTGATACTTGGACAAGTATCTTTTTTACAGCGGTGGAAATGGTATAATGAGTTTTAGGTAGTGGGAGCAGACAAGTGCAGTGCTATTATACTGAGACATTTACTGCACATATATATAGAGTTGAATGGGAGAATGTGAAAAGACAGGAAACAATGCATGCAATTTGTGCGAATGCACGGCCGGGTCTGTAAAGCAAGTATTTTAGTTGGGGAAACAGTTTTATTCAAATGGGACATGGCCATGCACAAAAAAGAAAGTCTTGGAGTGCCTATATAATATATACTATATGGAGACCTTGTGGATAGCCCGGGAGATCACACATACATATACAAATGCACACTGGGAGACAAGTTAGGCACGACTGAACGGAGTCAAAAAGTCTGGAGGGCTCTTAGAAGAAAAGTCAAGTGGAAATTCTGGATAAAAAAATGAAGTAAATTGGTCTCCTTTTGGGTTTAACTGATATGCATGCACTGCAGTTAGTTATACTGTATTGAATTTATATTCATTCATCTGTGGCTACATACTCGAGGCACTTATTCCTTAACATTATTCTGGTCTAAAGAATCAGGGAATCTAATACAGGAATTTTACGGGCTGTTGTACTTATATGATGAGGTTTGTATATTATTATATGATTTGAGATATTTGAATCGAGGTACTTATAGGTGCTTTGCTTTCACTCAAATGGGTCGACTCTGTATGGAATTGGCGTGATGTGGGAAGGAAACAAGAGTGAGTGAGACGAGAGATATGCAGGCATTTAAATTGTAAGTGCATTTGAGTAATGTCACCTTTAGTACGTCAACTAGCTTAACTAACGCTAACAGACGAAGCAAACTGGGGATTTCCCCAATCCTATCGGGAAAGTCTCCCATTTTTTCGTCTTTGAAGCTATTTCTTGGGCGCTTTTGTGAATTTGGATAGGTAAATGGTAAACTGGGTATTGGTAGAATGAAAATAGAAAGGTAAGTACTACTCGACCCGAAGGATCATTTCGTTAGGAGAATAAGTCGAGAGTAATGTTGGTGAAGATCGTAAAAAGGGGGAAGGAAGGTAAAGTATTAAAGAAAACTGATGTGGAGTGCATGAATGGAGAGATGCATGCAATCCAATGCAACTCAGGCCTAACTTACATTAGTACATTTTCTGTCTGAGCTTTAGTGTTGTGTTAGGGTGAGGAAATCGATTTTTCTTATTTTCTCGATGTTGTTTGAGGTACTCAAGTCGAGACGACTGAGGACGGGAACGGGAGGGTAATAGTAAAAGTGCCGATGATCTTTCACTACTTTCTCCCGTGCTAAAATCCTCGGATCTCTATGTAAGTGTGTGTATGGGAAATATAAAAAGACTTTACTTTCAGCTTAAGATGTACACAAACGTCAAGTAAAAAAACGTTGCTAAACCACATACGCACTGCACACAAAATACCTACTTGTTTACTAGCTTTGCTATATAAATGCATCACCCACTAAGACAATTTCTATTTTTAGTATCCTACACACAATACTATATGCTTTATGTGCAGCGGCTAAGTGAATATCTAAGGAAGAATAGAAAGGGAAGGAAATCTAAAGTAAAAGTAAAGTGACTAAGTTTTTCTGCGTTTCTCTGCAAGACTTTCCCAGAGCAAAGGAGAATCGTCAACCGGAAGCTAAAGTAGAGTCGAGTGGTGCGTGGCAAAACAAGAGGCAACTTAACAGCGGACAAGTACAACACAAATAATCTGTTGGGAAAGAAGTATCTCATAGAAATATGCTCCCTCCATTTTATATACGCCTTAGTTATTATAACTGGACTAGGAAATTCTTAGCACACACAGCTAAACATAAGTTCACAAGTCTCCACTTTTTACAACGTTCTTGCACTGAAATATTCATAAAAAATTCTGGGTTTATTACCAAAAACTATACACGAGTTGTATTTAAATGAAGTCAAAGGCTCTCTCAAAGTCAAGCACTCTCTCGACTGCACTAATATTAAATTTTTCGTAGTTATTCGATATATTCCGCTGTATAACTATTCAGTGTCACATTATAGTCAGCTCAAGTCAAGAGTGAAATAAAAGAAAATGCATTTCTGTTGGAAATGTAGACTTGACAGGGACTCAAACAGAATTTAGAAATCAGAACGTATAAGATACGCACTTACGCATGTTGCACTGTATTAGGATATGATAGAAAAGTGCAGCTAGCCGTAGTAAATGGGGAATTGTAATGCAATGGCCAGTGTAGTCAAGCCATGCAGCTAACGATAAGCCAAGCCAGATTTGTTTTCTTCCCCTTTGACTTCACTTTTACTTGAGTTGTCTTAGCTGCTGGACAGCTTGGACTACGCACTTCACATTTCCAGAAATGAGAACATTTTCTATTTTTCTCCACAAGAATGATTATGTTCAGTAGGGTGGCTTTGAGTCCGATTTCCGGAGAGGAGGTCCTGACCACTCATGTGGAAACAACTGACGTTCACTTGACAGTCCCAATCCAAATCAGAGAACGAAAAACATTCAAACCACACACACACTTACAAATCACAGATAAAATATTTCCTTTCATTTGGGAAACCCACTTGGATTTACCAATTCAAGAATTGTAACACTAATTTTTCAGCGCGGTTAAATATGTTTTACAATACTATTTCTCTACTTATATTACTAACATACAAATGATATTATTTGGTAGTTCAACCTACCTTATTATGATTACGCAATATATAATTATGAATGAGAAAACCTAATTCAACATCGAACTATCCGAACTAATAAGCTTAAAAATTAATCCAAAACAACAAAAAATAAATTTTGTGTAAGTAAACAAGATTTGGGCATCAGAATTTTCATTACGTGTAAGCTGTCTCGTGTTTCGGAAGAATTATACATTCTAAGAAAGTAGTTGTGAATGAATGCTCGTTTAGGAAATAGTACACGCTCAATTAAAATGTAAGATGTAACTCATCAGGATGAAACTCACAGTTAAGCCTACCTGGTCAGATTAATCTTTTTTATGCATTCTGTTGATTCCATTATTAAATGAATGTAAAGTGATGAACGGTGAAGCTGGGACTGAACAGTTATTAGCTCTTAAGTTCTGAGCACACACTCGCTCGGTGGGTTTGTATTGTAATACTTAAATGCGACTTTGTATCAGAATCAAATTAATGACGGCTCTATAATAAGGCGAAGGCGGTGCCGGAGCTAAAGAGTTAAAGAAGCCGCTTTTCCATCTCTCTCGCATGCGGCACAATTTACCTTTGCTGTTGACTTGATCTGAACTGCCCATTTCTTCTGTTCTTCTCTCAGACGTGACATGACCTCACTCTTCTTCCCTTTCCCTCCAACAATATAACAAAAGCTATTAAGTCAACAATATTTAGCTA
>JABASH010001682.1:0-24406 GCA_019776445.1 Tomocerus maximus | reverse complement strand
GAGCGAGCAGAAATAACCCAAAAAAGGCAAAGTTCAGTTTCTGGATAACTTCAAATTAGGAAAGTGTATAGCTAAAAGATTATTTAAATATGGTTCGGTGTGGTTGGTTATTTCCTAGAGTGAGTGAGGGATAGGGGAGTGAGATGTTATGAAGGAATGCGAGTAAAAATGGTTTATTTAAGAAGTACTAATAAAAGAGAGAAATGGAGACGGATAGTGCACTTGTGAGTATTATGGAGTGACTGGAGGCCTTATATTGTGTCTCATGTTAATTGAATAGTTCCGTTCTCAGGCCTTGATCTCACCGACAGTAAAAGCATCGCCGACAAGGGAAGACAAGATTTTATTCGTTTATCACATCCTGGCATCTTATTTGGCTCATGACATGACACGACTGACTCAACTCAACCGACTCACTATCTCTATTACCCAAACCAGCCAAACCTTAGCCCACTTACACAACTCCTGTCTATCGCCATCATAAAGTCCCCACTGACAACTAATTCACTTTTTATTTGTCAGACACTATTTACAAACTAACTCCATTCCAATATCGAATGTGTACAAAAGTCCCCACTCGGGGTAAATTATGTAACCCATTTAGCCCAATCAAAACAGTATTTCTCCAAATTAGTTACTTGAATATGTACTGACCTTATTTTAAGGCAGCTAATAAAGTATGCAAAGTTTGCAAAGTATAATTTCACTTAATATCACCAGCCAGATGATGATGAGTAGGAATATAATTAATGAGAATGGACATACCTAGCTAGTAATCGTTATATGAATTCTTTAGTTGGTAAATACGGATCTGAATTGAGTAAAAATCCCCACTTGGTATAATGGGATAATATTGGGTAATCTTAGCCAGTCAAATCCGTCTGTTGTTTAATTACTAACTTTACTAATATTTTAAGTTTGCATATAAGTAAATACAGAGAGTTTGGAAGTAACGTTCTACTTAAAATCTATGAGCATATAGGAGAGATAAGCTATTATGATAGATAGGAGCATACAAAGAGAGTTATTGTGTGTTGAGGAATAGTTAAACAACCTGAGGGAGTAGTAAACAAAGAGCTGTGGACACTTTATATTATTTGTAGTTAAGTAGCAAGTGCTTTCTTATTTTTCGCCGTATTTTATGACGGAGTTTATTTGTGGGTGAGTGTAGCGGCTCTTGTGATCTGCTTCTTGTCGACATGTCATTAATGTTTATTGGCTCCCACTAACATAACAGCCATGCAGCTAAATGACACGAAAGACAGACAGACTATAATTAAATACACAAGTGTAGAGCACACTGGACTCTCTCCCATAAACATACGCAACTAACTAAACCAAACAAAGCCACTGTTTGTCGGCGAGACTCATTTCCTCTGACTATCTAGTCCCACTATTGCGTTTGCATGTCATGGAGCCCCATTTCCTTGCAACAGTAGTGTAGTAGTCTCAGCTAATATTGATCTGTGTCGAGCTCTGTACATTACAGATTTGTGGGATCCCTACGAGGGATTAGTTACTTGCATTAGCAATCGGCTGCTTTGTGTTTTTGCTGTGCTCACCGTGTAATTCTCTGTTGATAGTTTGATAGCCTCAAATAGGTCACACGTATTAGCTCAGTCTTATCATGTCCCAAGGTGCCGGAGATAACAGGATTCATGAAATTACGGTATCGCAGCGAGAGATGAGTGTCTTATCATAACTCGACTAAAATACGTGCATATCTCCATAATGCTATTTAAGGCATTGTTTATTTTGAACTTAATATATCTGAAGATAGCATTCACTTAGCCTCCTAACAGAGGACAGGCTGTTCTCCGATAAAACACTGGAAATTTATTTTTGTTCCCTAATGGAGTCGCCTTGATCTAATTTAGAGTGTTCTAGCTATTCTCCTTATCGACTCCATGGATTCAGTTGGATTACATGCCAAGAAATTTGAAGCGTGAAAGTCATCGGTAAATATAGTAGGAGGCTATGGAAGAGGGATTGGTAAGTAAGTATACAATAGGCCAAAGTTTGTTGAGTCGAGATGGATTATCCAGTTTAATTGAAGAGAGGGAATGAAGTGGACGAGAAGACGGATGTTGATGGATGGGCTGAGAATGGAGGCGGGCGGGCGGGGGGAGGAGGGCGACCACACCGTCCGGATAAGAATCTGACATCGGTGTCTTTTGAAATCAGATGAGTTGACTTGAATTGACTGCTCCAGTGTCCTTTGGCACGGAATGCCTTCCTTCAGCTTTGCATGACAAAGCCTCCAGACAAAAATCAAATGCACTCACTCCACTCACTCGGCAACGAAATGGAAACGTGCGTCCTTCTGGTGTGTGTGATGTGAGTGCATTGATTACTACCCGAGGCATCTACACAGTCACAATGCTATCTATAGACAACCCATGGCAGTTCCTTATCCAGATCTAAACTCTGAAACCAATCCAGCCTTATCTCTCATGAGAAATGCAGTTGAAGTTGAATGCAATCGAGTTGACGACTTCACTTCTTAAGTCATTATTGGCATACGGACAGTTTCCTCGTGACAATGACAATTGGACAAGACAGCGACCTGCAGACGTGTCATGACATCCAAAGAAATACTTAAGTCAACTCTGTCCTCGCTCAATACTACTATACTACTTACATACTACCACTTCAATATTCTGTAGTAACATATCCTCAAAAAATAGTTCCTTTGTTACAAACTGAAATAAATGCCAACTACATTAAGTACATGGTTTTGCTTATGTATTTGCATTGCATATTAGTATATAGGTGGTACACAATCATCGTTATTATGTAGATGGTTTAATGCTATGCAATCTGTAGATTGACTAAAAATTAATAGTAAGCAGTACTACGTTAGTAATATGAATAATCACCCCTGGTATAGTTGTCTACTGATCTGTGTAAACCGTATAAACGAAAACACATCAGGATAAATGTTAGCTACTTTGATTATATTTATCTCCAGACTGGAATATTACAGAGTGACAGGGGATTGGTCAAAACTTTCTAGTACCTACAATTATAGATTACTTGATTTGATACGGAAGTGTGTTATCGAAAATATCCACAGCACTCTTTTTACTACTTCTTAGTACTTATGTGTTGCATTTCATTTTTGAAGTTTAAAAACTTAGTGATTGTACTAATATCTAAACAATGCAGGAAGACCAAAGATATCTTGCTTGTAATAATATTAATGTACAAGGGCTTTTTACAGATCATTTAGCATACTAATGTTATTCTTCATAACATTACAAGTACCTGCACACTAGGTATTATATGAGTACAGTCAGTACTGTGTAGTGAGTAGTAGGTATGGGGAGAGTGTTTCGCCTGAGCTGAACATGTCTGGACAACATGCTCGAAACGAATTAGTATTTATCAGCTGACAATCTCCAATCAATCAATGTCTCTCTGCTAATTCTACATAGTGCATGTCATGTCACAGTAGTCATGTTGTCACTAGATAACAATGCTCACACTCAATAACATACTGTCGACTCTCACACAAACTCACATAAATACATACCACACTGATACTCAACTCAGCTCTATACTTATACATACCAGCATACGTAGTCTACGTGTATCTATTCCCCTCTCCTATGCACATGAAAAATGCAAATCTCTACTCTATCATATCAGTGGACAAGTACACATGTAATAGTGCTTGCTATGTGCAGATGTGCTTCCTATATTCATATATTATGGAATTCCTTTTTTACAAAATGCTCTTCTGTCTGTGTGTAAGGACAAGCATACATGTCCCTGTTCTTGCATGCATAATTCGATGTTGTCATCCACTCCATCATTGTAGACACACGCATAATTTTTAATGGTATTGACATGGAAGACTGTAGTAGATAACTGCTAATACTCGTTAATGTCAGATAGACTCGCTCAATTGTGTCCCTTCAAACTCCAGTACATAATGTATGCAGTGCTGAACTGGATTGATAGGAATAAAAGAAAAGCCAATCGCTGGCTGTAAATAATGTAAGCCAAGTGGGGACATGACAAGGTTGTTGTGCAAAGAGAAGGAAAACCTCATTCATCTCATCATCATTCAAACCAAAAACTCAAATGAAGGAAACAACTGAGCACTGATAGTGCACTAACATATTTACGTACTTCATGCTATCTCCTCTTGTTTACTACCAACTCTCCGTACTTATTGCTTTAGTGGGAATTCCTCTGCCTCTCTGTCAGTTCTACTCTCATCTCACTGAGTACACTCACTTTGACTGGAATGATGAGCTGAGCTGACGATGCCCGATGAGTTGATCTCATGTTTAAGATTAGCCAGAAGTGACTTGACACCAACATTTGCTCACTTGACTCACTCATTCATCAAATCAGCGTCATGCAGTTTCGCTTACAAACCGTCTCACACTCTACTCACTACGCCTAAGAACCTCGTCTATCAATGCTCATCCACATCCTTCACATTTTTCAAATCACAAACCCTTAATTTCATTTTATTTTTGGCACCATTTTTCTTTTTCGTCATCGTATACTATCTCAACCTTCGTGTTCTTCATACTTGTTATGCATGATGCAAGAAATGACTGAGGATTATATGTGCGCAGTGACAAACAATATTTGCTACTGTGCTAGGTACATTCACATAGTACGATACTTGCATTAACAATGTACAAGTAGCTGACAAAGAAAACAAAATATTTGAGAGATCAATTCGCAGACGAAAGGTACAATCTTATTGCAGTGTTAACTACACATCGCCATTTTAATGAAGAATGTAATGACTTTTTGTACGTGAAGCCAAAGCTGGGTTATCGTTGATAAGTTTTGTCACTCTAATGACCTACACATTTACTTCATGCTTATACTTAAGTGACATGATTTCTGTTTTAGAAAATGACCATCGTAAGTACATTTTTGATTTAACCCCACCCAGACCCCTAACCACAATGAATGTAGTATTGACGCTGTGCTGTAGCTGAAGAGAGACAGAGACTACATGACAATTGCCATGTATGATTTATTTCGCTCATATTTTCTCATAAATGGAATATATTTCATTAACATTTCAATTTGAATATAACTTGGGAAAGTGAAAAGAAGCTATTAAAGCAAAGGCAAGCGACAGCGGATCTGATTCGTCTGTTGACTGAAAGAAATAAATAAAATAAAAGGCACAGCTCAATTATTTATTCACTTATCGTTATTCATACTTACTTATGTGGATGTCTTACAACTGCCAAATGTAGGAATAGAGGATAGTAGTCAATTGTGAGGTGAGATGAATGAGTAATGTTATCTATCTGCCATATACATATGTAGGATAGATAAGTGGAGGAAGTGAATGGAGATGAAAGAACGTGTTCAAGGATAGTTGTTTGATTTCTTTTCTTTGGGAGTGGATTGAATGAGCGGAGGGAGTGAAACGGACAGAAAACAAGTACTAATGGTCATGATGATAAAAAGGAAGAAGACAGTTGAAGATGACTTGGCGCAGAGAGAGAGATGGATAGGACGGTTCTGTTCCGAGACAGACAGACAGCAGAGAGTACACGACACAAATGCAGATACACAGCACAATGGAAAGAATAATGGGATGGAGAGTGAAAATGATTATTCGAATCGAAATGATGAGCAACGTGATAAATCATCTTTATTACAAAGTGCAATTGAATTCCAACTGAACTGTCCTACCTGTCCTCCGTGCATCCTCAGACAGGCAGTTCGCCTGAAGAATGTAAACACGAAACTGCAGGCAGATTCATTAAATACCTACAGGAGAGAAGGACAGTAAATAACAGTCCAGTCCACGTCAGCTGAAATCAGAAAGGACAAAGGAGTCTTCAGACTTCAAATTACATTACGTCGACTGTCTTCTTTCATTCTCTCCTGTGAACATTGAATATTAGCTGAGCATGTCATTTGTCTTCCTTCTTTCATTCACGTCATCCCTCATTTTTATCTGCCAACAGATAATCCCATTCTTTATCGCTATTTGACACATTCACACAATAGTCAATCACTATCACATTTTAATTACAAATTCTTAAACCCAATTTATCTACACAAACCGAAAAATGCTCTTTAAAAATATTGTTACAAACATGTTCCAATTCCATCCTTGATTCATCATTCATGACTATACAGGAATAAACCATAGCCGCATAATATTTCGACATTTTTTACGAGAGGGTTGATTACAATTCTGAAACTTTGCTACACGCTTTAAATAGAATTTGGCCGTTAATCAGAGAGGTATGAAAAAGGGATCTAATTTATTTATTTGTAAGCAGTAAAAGATTAAGAAAGCCTCAGTCAGTCGACAACTAACAAGGATAAGACAGAGCAGGATTCATCGCAGGCCAGAACAGAAATTATGATAAGCTTAGAGTTAGTACGGGAGTTAATAAATAGTGTCACAATAATGCTTTATTTTTTATCTTTTTCTACAAGAAAGCTTCTGTGACATTTATCACTCCAACACCTGCTCACCGCTATTCTCCATTCAACGCAGCTCCTTTATTTTTCCATGTAAAACAGGCAGGAGGTTAAAATAATACTTTTCAAGTCCTGACTTCTGCTATGCTTTATTATCGCCGCGCTCTCAGTAGTCGGCCTCTCTCTCCCTTTTGCACTCACTGGCTGTGAATTGTTCCGTAAAGTACAATGTAAAGCAAAGCAAGTGATTTTACACCTTGTAGGTTTGACACGAAATAAATAACGAAGACTTAATTGTCAAGTTGACGTTGAATGAATAGAGGACAATGCATTTCCATTCCCAGCAGTACGCTAAGATAATTTGTGTCCTGTGCTGGCAGTAAAATCCCCGGAACACTATTTATAGCTGATGGAATAATGGAGAGAAATATTTTAATATGGCTCAGCATTCGTTAACTTAAAAAATGAAATAAATTAAGGGAATGTGTGGCTGAGAATGTTTTATGGCTCAGAGACATGTAAATGACTAGAGAAGTTGAGAAGAGAAGACACATGTTTCCTTGAGTGGACACAAGATTCCTATTCATTCTTTAACGAGTAATTTTGTAATTTATGGAAGTCGGCTGAAATGCAGTTGAGTTCATTCGGCATTTATTACAAGTCCAGTAGTCGCTGGCTGACTCTAACTGCCTGGAGAAGAGACACAAATGACACAGCCCTCGTCTATTTTGTTTTCTTCTCCAAGTACGTACGTGATGCTCAATTGGTAATTTGTTAAGAAGAGAGCCGACTGTCGGGAAGTCAAGTGACATGCAAGTTGAGTGGAATCAATGGACTATTCCCTGTCGGGCTCTTTGTACACCCGCCCAACAATGAGAACCATAAATAGTGACCACGACGTTGATAGATGCCACAGGGACGTGACTACTCCTCACCCACTTTTATAATGCCTTCTTCCACGTCCCCACTATCCCCATTACAGTCTCGCTAAACAACACAAAATGAAGAAAAGAGCAATCTTCACATAAATGCATTCACTATACTAATCTACAGACTGTATTATAAATAACACTCTCTCAGATTATCTGACTCCAAATGGAAACTTTTTCTTAACACCAATAAACAGATCTCGCTACTCAATACAATTCTGATATTTTGAGTTTGAGTTCATAGTACATGTAAGATAATCAAAAATATGGGAGCCTACATGGCTTTAATAAAATTTCTACAATTTTGGTTTGCCTACTTCTCCCATGTTTCTTGTGTATAAATAATATCGTTCGGGAAATCTAGGGAAATAGATGTTCAAACACAAAAATTGTGTTATGTTAGAAATTTTGAAGATAATGGATTGTTTAAAGATAAGTGATATGGTATGAACTACAAAGCTGGTAAGAAACCCAAGTAGAGTTACGTTAGGTGGGATAAAGTAATTTGTTTTGCAGTCGTCTACTCGAATAGGCTCAGGATTCAGGAGTAATATAGCAATAAAATTTTATGAGGAGAATTGAGTGAGTGTCATGTCAAGCGAAGACAGAGGAGAGTTGTGCATCTGCTATTTGGTTAGCATTTGACTCCTATCTTATTTCGGTCGGAAATGTAATTGATTAGTGGGTTAAGTAAGTACAAGAGGCTGAGATTGAAGTGCGAAGTACACCTTGCATTACTACATTTGTTTCCCTCCAGGGCATGTCTCTCTACTCACACTGCACATCTACAGACTCTACTATCTTGCACTAAAACTCTCGATAATAAATAAATAAATGCCTATAAGATCCCAATGGCAGTTGTAAAAATGGAAAGAGAGATGAATTGTTTTATTGGAGAGAAGGAGCCGACAGGACAGAGACAGGCAGAGCAGTTATAGTAATCATAAAATATTATTAGTTATAGGCTATAGCGGATTGGTTGGATATTAGTGTGTGTGTTTATGCATGTGAAATCAAAGCATTTCTTCTTTACGACTTGACGTGATGAGATGAGATGGTTTGTTTGTGTCTGGGAGGAACTGGATTCGTCTCCTCTCTAATTGTGAGCTAAATGACAATACAATCAACTCCCTGTAATAAATCTACAGCTTTGGTTATATAGATCCATTTATAATGCAGTGTTAAAAGTCAAGTCAAGTTTAGGGATTGCAAACTGCGACTTGCCTCGCTTGACTCTGAAGAACTAATGCAATGCTACGCTAAATAAATGACAATCAAACAGGTCGGTCGGCATTTCCTTTGAGGTGCACTACTCAGAGTTCACTTGCCAGAGAATCTCTCTGTCATAAAAGGATTATTGGCTCCTTTTGTAGATGTTGTGACGGCAGAAGGACCGATAAGATGTAAATAGTTGTAAACCGAGCCACTCTCGTCTCTCCGCTCGACTCAACTACGCTCAACTACTATCTCCACCAGTAATTACTACTTATAGCCGTTTTATAGTGGACACAGAGCTGAGATTGTGTTTTCACAGCAATTTACACCTTCCCTGCCTGCCTGCCTATCTCTAAAATACAAAATAGCCTCAGAGCTAGAATATATTCCACCTAATCCCATTTTATTGCTCTCGCCTTATATTTACTCAGATTAAGTGATAACCTCCTTATTCAGAAAACAGGACGAACAATAAACTCGCACGGAAAATAGAACGACCGCCTAATCCAATCCAATGGAGAGCAGAGCAACCTTAAGCCAAAGCATATCTCAACTTGTAAATACATAAAACGAAGATTTACGGAATTATTATTTCATGTCACTCATTTATCAATATCAACGAATTAATGACGCAACTCCCTCTACTATCCCTAATAAATTACATGACACCTGAATAACATTATTTATTGCCCGGATTTCCTATTTGATACCTTTAGCCAACTTTCGGCTACTCCTGCTGGTTTCCCTTCATCGTATCAATTTGGAAGTTGAGAGAGATACCCTAAAAATTAAAAAAATGGAACTGGGTAATTAAACACGAGTGCAAAATCTAGTGCAGCTTAATCACTGGAGAATTACAGATTGTAAAATAAAAGCATCTGATAAGTCTTTTATTATTCCTGGTTTACAGTTAAGCTTTTTACTCCAGACTTTAAAGGAGACCGATTGTTTTTATGACTTTGATTTTTTACGGACTTAAAATTAATGCCACGAACTGATTCCCACGAGTAATCCAAAGGCTATGACTCAAAACATACTAACCACAGATACTTATTGTTGTTAACGTCAGATGCACTACAACATTAACAATACGTTGACATTACATAAGTTAACAATTAATTCGACCATCATAAATTCAATGCGAGTTTAATGCTATCATTTATTATGCAAAATATTTATCATCTGATCCAGAAGCTTTGATGAACATAAAATTGCATATGAGTATTAGTAATAGCATTTGCTACATAGAGAAATGGACTATACTCCTACCAAAAACTGAAACTATTTATATTAGATTAATCAGTCTGATGAAAGTAATAATGATAGTAAAAACCTCGCTAATACTTGTACGGACGAACCACAATGAAAAGTACGTAGTGAGTAGCAGTAATAAACTATAATTTATGAATGCTAATAACAATTACATTATAACCATAAATGGATTAAATCCAATTTTGAATTTTGACCATTTTGCAATTTTCGTTGCATTTAATGAGCGTGGGCAAACAGGTATTTATTGACTTGCCATTTGCATCTGAAGAGCTACCGTTCAGCTTCTGTCCATCGTCCTCAGCCCTAGGTTCTAATTAACCACCATCAAACATGAACGCAATTTCTTTGGTGTGCCTTTTGGCGCTGGCCTTCTCAGCCTCCGCCTTGAAGACGAGAGGAGCTGTCGGAGGAGTCACCGACTGCGGTATTTCATTTACTCAATAATTATCTCTGGGAAATCAACTTCCAAAGAATTTTGCAATGTTATTCAGAACTCCCCAATTCAATGTTTTTATTTTAGGCTCTTCTGGAGAACTTCTGGAAATCAGAGTGGCCGATTGTACACAGTCTCCCTGCTATTTTGTTCCCGGCAGAGACTATGACATCGCTGTCGATTTTGTTGCAAGTAAATCTCTTCCGTTACTGACTTATGCATTTTGAATTGCTGGTTTCTAATTGAATTTCCTTTCCAGGTGCTGATAGTGTTGCTTTGAACTGGAAAGTTTTGGTCACTTTGGGCATTGGCGGAACACCAATTGCTGATTTGCCCATCAACGGACAGATTTCTGCTGGAAATCGTTATACTCTGACGCACGCTCTTCCAATTCACGATACTCTCTCTGGGGTAACAATTTTGATGTCATAAATGGCCATTTTATCATTGCGACTTGAGATTTTACTGTAATGTGGATTTAGATGACTGTCCGAGTCAAATTTGAGATTACTGACGTCGCTACCAGTAGAATGGAAGTTTGTGCAATGGCAGAGGCTACCATCGGAGCACCTGAAGGCTTGTAAACATCTGAAGATTTGACATCATTGTGTTTGTTCGACCATTACTTACTATTATTGTTAATTGATTCGTTGTATATATTTTACGGTAATAAATATAAGTGCAGACCTGCACAAAGCACGAACTAGTTTATTTTTATTATTGTCAAAATTGGGCAGTTGCGTTTTCGTTCAGTGATGCAGAAGCCATTTGTATAGTGGAAGAGTATGAGTAAACGAGTGAGAAGAGAATCCCAAACTGGCGATTAAAGAAAACCAAAGGGCATTTCAAATTTTTGATTTATTCTGGTGTTATTTATTCCGAGGTGGAGGCGAAACGAATTAGGAAAGCAAAGCGTAAAGTTTATTCATTGAGTTTTTCCTGTGCATAGAGAGAATAGACTCCTGCTATTACATACGCAGTGTGTGGAGAGTAGTCTATGGTGGCCGGGCTTTGTCTGCCGAGTCGCATCCCTCGTCTAATTTCTCACTGGAGACTTAAACCTCATTGTTATTGAAGTGAGACTGTGGCGTGACTCTTTCTAAAGTTAAAAATGAAAATTGAGGATTGAGAGGAGACCCTTTGACTCCTTCTTCCTATTGACTTTGCATTTGATGTTGCGTCATTATGGATCAGATCACACACATCCCTATTCTCCACTCACACTCTTCAATTTGGAATCAATTTAAAGTCGAGTGAAGCGACAGAGTGTAAAAAAGCCTAGAATTTTATTCCGTCGTGACCATGACGGAGTAGATGATCCAAACGAGGCTGCATTGTGTCCCTGCATTGTTACGATCTGTTATGATCCTGCGGGTGGTTTCCCTTTGGTTTCCTCTCGGTGACTCACATGGTAGACTCGAACACACTACATACATACATACACATATTATATTATGTGTACTGCTCTGTAGTATGTATATAGCAACTGTCAGTATGTCATAATAGCCAAGCGAGTCCAATCCCATCCACAATGTATCAAATGCACTTATGTTGCGTTAGCCACGTCCAATAACAACAATGTGCCTACATCTACATCACATATCATAACAATGCATAATACATCCAACCTTGTTTACTCTGTTGCTATACTCTCTCTCATCCATCGTTTGTTTGAATTTCGGATGGATTTCCTTGGTCTAGTGTACATAGATCTTCACTACGTACCTAAGTCAGTTAACGTGACGTGAGTCTTTTCAGTGTCTGAAGCATCATCTCGAATGTGACTAGAGGACATTGTGGAGATATACTTGGAGAGATATCCTTTGGAAGTGTGTGTGGAATCTCCTTGTTGATTTCATCGTTTTGATCTCGTCGACTCCACTGTCGTCTATCAAATTTAATGCTCTCGCTCTGACATATTACTTACTGGCATCTATTCTCCTAGCATCCGAGCCAAACTGCAATCCAATCCTCTGAAACAAATTGCAGTGTTCAATGACTACGGCAATAAAACTTCACAGCGCCCCTTGTTTACACAACTACATTTTAAATTTCAAATCTCCTTTATTATTTATACAGGAGGATAAAACTTCAAATAAAAGAACCAGCTTTGCTTTACTTACTTATTACGACCTGCTACACTGCAACTACGGCCACGTTTACTTACTCCTTCAAATCTCATATGTCCCTGCTACTACTTGGCCATCCTATCCTCTAACGATCCATTCAGCCATTGTAATCCAACAGTGACTATCGCATCATACTCACTCTCAGTGCATAATGGTGCTATGGCATGTATATTTGAACAAAAAATAATATTATGACTCATATTTACTTCTGACTTCAGACGTTTGTCTAAATAAACATTCTGATGGCCTTTTTTCACTTTCGTCCTTTACCTTGACAAGATTCATTCATCAGGACATACATACGCTACATGCCAGCAAAACCTTTTCAGTGTAGAAATATTTTTGTCATTTGCTGGCAATTATATTTGATTTGATAATTCAAACCTCGACTACTAACTACTTTAATCTTCCGAGATAAAAATTGAATCACAAGGCAGACAAAAATCATTGACCAGTTTGTGGTTTCAAAATAATAAAAGTATGCAATTGCATTTTTGCAGATAGAAGTTTGAAAAAGTAAAAATGTCGTCGATTATTATATATTTTTGAGAGGAACAATGAAGAAGGGCAGGGAAGAAGTGCAGGAGATCTGACATGCAGAGAGTCGCTACGGAGAGAGGGAAGCCGTTAGTTTCAGTTAGAGCTAAAGTGAAGCGTCAAAATAAAGCGGATGTCAATTTATCTTGCAGATCGTCACAAAGTAGTTGCTATCCATTTCTTTCCGTGTTCTGTCCAAATCCCGTGTTCTTGTTATTGTCCTTTTAGAGTCGTTTAGAGGGGCTGAGACGTTTCGTTTCGGGCAGACAGATAGACACACTTAGCCAGCAGGATGGGAAGAGATAGTGAATGGGTCGAGAGATGAGGAGAGACAGCAGAATATCCGAGGATGAGAGTGTTTCGGTGGAATGGACGGACAGACGGGGGAGTCTGCGACGTGAGTTGACGATGGAAGACTCCGAGGGAAGATGGATGTGAGCATTGAGCCCAACACTCGCCCTCCGCTTCCAATCTGTGTCACAATTTACGTAAAATATTGCTATATCCTAATCTACAAAGATTTGTGGCAACTCTCCTTCCACCATCCACTACACTCTTTTTGCCCTACTCGACAACCTTCCTGCTACTTCGTCCCCGCCGAAAAAGAATTGCTGAATTCATCTTTCTCGTGCTCCACGACGACCATCACACGACTCACATTTATCCCTTACTTTTCTATTTCCATTCTTACCTACATTCTCCAATATTTTATTCCCCATTTCTCCTTCACAATTATCAGGAACATTTATTACCCCTCAAAATTCACCAAATACATAATATTCACTTGTACATTACATAATGCTATTTACAATAAACTTCGATCATGCAAAATTGATTGCTCTAAATTAACACTTTTATTAACACTGTATGTCTGTATGTGAGTGATATCTTAAGAATAAGTTTGGAAAATGTTGCAAGTTGTTATTTTTGTTATTTTTATTAGAGTGAGGAAATGGATGTTGATGGGAAGACAAAGCGTCTGTCTTGGACGAAGTTGCTTACGTGTTGACTTGACCATTTGACATTTGGCCATTGAAATGGATGAGAGGGAATTGAGCTGAGGATGAGCTCCGTCACTCTCTACGTGGCTCATTTTTACCCCTCGGATTGAGCCATTGAATTGCGAAGCACGCATTAAACATTAAGCAAGAGACGCAGACGAGAGCAATTTTGTCATTTTGTAATCCAATGGCAGACTGGACTCTGCTCTAATAACAATCTGCCAGGGAATTCGATATTCAGAGGACAAATAGAGACATAAATCCAAGGAAGGCAGACTAATAAATGGACAGATCCAAAGTATAAATCTCTCCCTCTAAAACAGAAAGGTCGACTCAACGAAGATTATCTGCAATTCTTTGCTTATTGTTAGCTCTGACATTTATAGTCGGCAGTCCAAGAAATCAAATCCAGCGAATAAATCAGAGGTCCCTGACCAATGTCGACTGTGCATACTCTATACGGAACGATTACGAAGCAAAAGCTAGGCTACAGTCAGACTCCATTAGGGGACAACACGCAAACTGTCGATCTCATGTCTTTTCAGGTCAGCATGACAAATCCCATTCTCCCGAACAAATAAAATTATCCTTTGCTTTATCATTTGCTCAGCAGCTTCCTCCTTGTCACTCCACTTAACTTGTTTTCTTTCGGGATTAGCAATTTATTTTCTTAGTTGCCTATTCGTTAGCTTTAGCATTAGCATTTCCTGTTGTAGAGCAATAACAATTCATACTGCCATAGAATAAAATAATGCATACCTAGGCACGTAATATTTATTTTGTCCATTTAATAACATCAGCTAAGCTTGCTCCAATGATTCATCTTACTTAATATTTACATCATCCTCTAATAAATCTCTATTATGTGGACTGTTGCGTGTACAGAATGAATTTATGAAGATTTTAACATTACTTACGGTAATCTTACGTATAACATCTCATACATACAGATACTTATCCTTATACGCAGTTTTTGCATTCTGGTTATAGCCGAATTGTTGAATATGGACTTTTTGGGGGACAGCTGAATTTTGGATTCCCTACATGTTTGCTTCAATTACTACATCACTCGCTATCAATAAGATTATTATTAGCTAGATTGGGGAGACAATTGGATTGGGCTAACAAGACAGATCCACGGAGGGCATAAAGAACTTTGTGAGTTATTGTGATGTAACTCGGAGCGTAATCAGATCACAAATAAAGCAATGATATAATCTAACTGACTACATTTGTGCCAACTGTGCTACTTAATTCTTTGTGTAAAAGGACATTAACATAAAAAGTGTGCTCTCTAGTTAGCAGGAGGAGAGGAGTAATAAGCTAATGCAAGCAAATTAGTATTCCTGCTAGGGGAGCTCTGCTTCCAGATGCAGATGAAATGTTTTAACGTGCAGAGACTTGGTGACTAATTGCTTGTGTGTTTGTGTTGGACGCAACAGAACATTCTCCTGGGGTCTCTCCAGACCGGAGACTTGGACTGGACAAGGGTGAGGATGTCAAGAGAGGAGTCGTAAATGTTTGGATTGATCTGGTTGCTCGGTGCACTCTGTATTCATGACTCGGGAACAACATAATGTATGGATGTATGGACAATTAAGCCATTATGCAAAGAGGAAGGAGCAAATGGGATTAATACTTTGTTTGTGCTCCACAATGACAGTTACAATGTCAATGACAGTGGCAACACGTGTGTCCTGTCTCTCACCCGACCTCCTTTCACCCAGAGCCCCCTTAATTAACGACACATAAAAGGGTCCTCTAACATCCCCAAGTCCCTTTCCCAACAAATAACTATGTCCATTTAATGCTAACAAGCATCGATTTGTATGCACTATGCATGCATAAAAATATACATGCATGTACTATCTACGATGTATCTGTACAATGTAGGTACCCACATTTTATTAGCATAAATTGGAATCAATTTCCGAAACACGAGTAAGAGGATTGTGTTCCTTAGATAGTAAACCATTTAATAATGTGCACTTAAATAGTCCAACACTAGCTAGGAGCAAAAGCAATCGGATTGTTATCACACAGCATCAAGTGTTAAAAATGTTCATGCTGACATAATAATATTAGTAGATAGTAAATAAAGTATTGAGTAGTTAGCATCAATAGTAGGTAGTGAGAATTTTAATTTTCATTGGAGCAACTGCCTGAAGCATTACAATTAGTAGTCGTATTTAGGAAATAAATAAGTAGAGCTACATATATTGTGGATCCCTGAGCGCTGGCTGATTGTGAGGGAGTTGACGTGAGTAAGCAAAAGATTTGGATGGCTATAGAGAACATTTTCTATGCAGTGTAAGTACTTTAAGTACTTTGTCAAAAACTCGTACTTCGTGAAGATGAATACGCACACAGAATCATGTCTCATCCTCTACACAAAATGTTGGAAAGTGAAGTAGCAAATCATTGCTACACCCAAATGGACACCAATCGCCTGATACATAAATGGAATCAACCTACAACTAACGCAAAACCCAATTTCCAGTCGACCACCCATGAAATATATCCCCAGGAAGCTCTCAAACAGCATTTTCAGAATAAACCAACTCAACCCTACGTGTTTTCAGAGAGCGACTACAAAAAATTCATCATCGATATATTCACACAGGATTGTCAAACCCTGGATCCCAATTTTACATTTGACCAGTTGTATGTCAACCCAATCGTTAGGATGTACTTTACAGACTACGTCCCTCAACATGCAGACGGACGTCTTTCGGATTTGCCGTTAACAAAACATTTAGTTGGGTGCGTCGCAACGACTGACGGAGATCATCGATTCCGCTACTACACACCAGATGAGAATGGCGAGTACATAGTCGATAACTGGTTTTGTAAGTTCGGGGGTTGCTTGTCAAAAAGTGACTACAATGGATGTCGTCGTCACAGCTCGGATATGAGACGAACTTATTACATTTGCCTAGCGCTTCTGGACCATAAAACAACGGCATTGGCTGTGTTTTTCTGTGACCGGTCAACTGAAGACAAAGATATCAAACGATTGATGGCAAAAAAGACATGTCGGAACATTACCAACTTCAAAATAATCCATTGTGAGACATACTATAAAGATTCAGACGACAACCTTAAGGCTAACACACTAAAGGTGGGTCATTACCCAGACTTGACATACAGATATTAAGCATTTAAATGATTTTATTCTAATCAGGAAAAGGTTAATTATATTTCAGGCCTATCTGTACGTGATGGTAGAAGCGTGGAAAGAGCATCGACAGGAAGATGTTGAGTTTTTAAATCATGAGTTGTATCTGTACCCACAAGCAGCATATGAGACAGTCAAAATTGCAAAGAAAGCCGGGTTCCAATGTTATTTCTCTGAGTTTGAAGATATCATAGAGTCTCATCCTGCAATGTCACAAGCTAAACCCAACAACGACAGAATCTACAACAGTATTTTGGACAAGAATGTGATCCATATTTACTATTATCTGTTTGGAACAGAGCTTTATATCGGCGAAAAATTTAATGTGAGTGGAGTCGGAACAGTCGAAAATTTGATAAACCCTGATCTGAAGACTTTAGATCTTTATCAGAAACAATTCCCACACAAAAACCCAAAGTACAAACTATTTGTAACTGCAAGACAAGATGACGTTCGTGACATTGAAGCCCTTGCAATCTTTTTCAGTTTCTGGAAGATGGGAATGGAGCTGTGTAAGAGCGTGGACAACTGTGCTGAAACAAACCCCCCGAAACTTATTAACATTCGAATCCAAAACCTAGCAAAAAACATTTTCAGCCCAGCAACGTTTTCTAAGGTGCAGGAGGTTTGTTATTTCGTCTTTGGACAACACGTGCTGTATAAGTTAAATAACCTGGACACTCATAAAGATTTTAGCAGTTTTGTGGAACAACTATGTAGTGTGTGGAAAGATCATACTTTTCACGACCCCATCGTCAACGAGAATTTTAAGCATCCTTTATCCAGTGAGTCTAAAAACGTTAAATACAAAATGTGGAGACTTTTTAATCGCGAGAGTATTTCGTACGTACAACATTCACCCTTTCACTTTGATATTAACAACTATTGTGTCATTACAGAATACAACGCACTGTTTGATGGAGAGGACGTCAATGGAGAGGACGTCAATGTTCACTGATACGGTGTCTAACTCGTTCTGCTGTTGGGATTGTCCATGAAATTGTCATTTGTGTTTTCAATTTTGATTGAGATTGTTTCATATGCAATTATTTACTGTTCATATTTAAATTACTTTATTCAATTAAATGCTGTACTACAAACTACGAACAAATAATTAAATAAACGACTGTTTGTAATATTTAACCTTTCCGTCAGACAGGTGTTACGTTGTTATTACCAAACGTAGTTATGATGGAGCTATATAGCTGGTAATGATTTGAATGAGGTCCTACAACAGTTGGATGATAGATACAATCTGAATTGCATTGCATATTCTACTACGATACATACGTTTTTAGACAATTCGCTTTCCCTGTTTTACCTACATACTTTTGATTATCACATAAGCCTTTGTGTCGCATATAAATTTCCGAGTCTTGACTCTGTTAGACAGTTTTGACTCTGTTAGACAGTTTTGAGTCTGTCAGACAGTTTTGACTCTGTTAGACATTTTTGAGTGTGTCAGACAGTTTTGACTCTGTTAGACAGTTTTGAGTGCCTCAGTCAATTTTGAGTCTCTCGTACACTGTTAAATGTTAGACAATTTGGAGTCTCTTAGACAGTGTCATTGTTAAGTGCTGTATTTAAGTAAATGTTATGTTTCTATGTATTTCAGATCGATGAAAGAGCCATGAAGAGACACTTCGATAATTACACATTAACGAAGCATTGGTTCGAGTGCAAAATTTGCAAAAGTACACTAAGATCTCTTATCACAGCAAAGCGACACATGCGAGAGTGTCATATAAAAAAAGCAACACTTGTCTACGAAGAGGACAATCGAGTATTATGGAAATACAAGTCTTTTGTGAAATTGGATGGGAAAGAATATAGATGTGTGGAAAAGAACTGCACAGGAACAATTAAATTAACAAGAAACAAGAGCGTAAAATCCATAAAGCCACATATTTGTACTCCAATAACCGTAGCTGAAATAACCGAAGAGGTAGAAATGCAAATCAACAGGCTTATGGTAATTATGAGGTGGAGGGTAATCTAACTGATAAATGATACAGATAAATGAATGTTTACTTCCAGTCGTATTATTTGGTGATCAGCCCACCAGCACAAGCCGATGAGGACGAAATTGAATATGAAGGTGTCTCATATTACCGCGGTGAAGATTCTAACTTCACCAGTGCCAACAGTTATCCAAGGACAATTTTTAAAACGAAACACGGAGTATGGAAACTAACCATCCCTCAAGAAATCGTGAGTTAAAATAATTAAAAGCGAGTATTTGATTTGAAACTTTTGTTCTGAAAAAGTTTTGAAACAGTTTTGAATCTAATCTCATAATGCAAATTTGATTTTGGTGTTTCAGAGCTACAAATGGATGCTGAAAGAGAAATGTCCGGAAAGATTCCTTTACAAATGTGATTACTGTGGAAAGACAACTTCAAATAAAAAGGATGCAAAGGAGCACTGTCGACTAAGACACAGTAGATGCACAATCTGTAATGCAATACCTCAGATTAGCAAACACAAACACTTTGACGATGAACATAATTTTATCCGGAAAGGATTTAAAGACATATTTACAACAAGTGAACCTTTCAATTGGACATTTACCAAAGATGACAAGGATGACTTTTTCTCGGGAGGTCAGATTCATGGAACGAATTTCATACCAAGTTTACCTCCATTTCAAACTGTTAAGGTTCCGAATTTATGTCCTAAAAAAATACTAATGGAGACCATTACAAAGGCTGGCTTAGAGATAGATCCAAACTTTCAAATTGCTACACTAGCAACCAATGAAACGTTTGCAGCGTCATTCAAGGAACTGCGTAAACAGAAAGGAGACAAATACTACGAATATGGGCAACGAAAAAGTAACCTAAGTCAATTGTCTTATGAGTTGGAAATTGACAAAGACACATCTCCTTATAGGTATTGTTTGCCCGGGATGTTATCTGGAACTACCCAGAACTTATATTCATGTCCAACCAAAGATTGTGGTACATGGACATTACATAAAAAGAGTTGCGTTGACCATGATCCACAGAGTCGAAGATTTCTATTGATATACAAATTTGCCATGGAAGATGAGGACGTTATATGTGCGGTTAATAAGACTACAGTCGTTGAAGGAAATGTATCGTCTTTCGTGCAAGGGGCCCGACTGATTGTAGGCAATAAGTTATGCAATGACTTTGTAGTAAAGAATGGAAAAATGCTTAGTCCAAAATTGATTTACTACCGACATTTTTCGGTACAAGACACAACATTGGAAGACATGGAAACTCTTTTTAGTCAAGTCAAAGTAATATGTATACTTTAATTTTTAGATTCACTCTCAACTGTTTGTACAAAACATCAGCACTAATACTGTTATTGTATTATTCCTATGCTTTTAGATATCACTCTTTTTCACCATCGAGGCGTACAATCTCAGAAATCAGACGCGGAAAGCAAGACTTCTGAACGAACGAGCCAAGGCAGTGCATGAGCCAGCAGCACTGTCGCTTGAATTGATCGAAGCAACCGGAATTCAAACAACATGGCCTTCAGAAGCCGATTTAGATGGAAAATGTGGACATGTGAAAAGAACAGCAGTGGAAGCAATGATGCGGGGAATACAGAAAAGTTCAGTCGGAGTCTACGCAGATTTCAGTGACGATGGGGCAATGTACATTGGACAAAAAACGAACACAACCCACATACACTCTATTAGCAGCATTAGTGGCGTAACAGGGAGGACGAAATATGAAAACAAAACTGGTAAAAAAATGAATTTCTTCAGATTCCTGTCACTCAAATCTAACGCAGACATATCTAAAAAAGAAAACTTACTAATCCTCATGAGCTACTTAGGGAATGACAAAAACATGTATGTCCAAGGACATCCGGCAATGAGTCCGAATGGAAGGTATAAAATTGTCAATAACATATTGCTATTTAAACCGTTGCAAGGTTTTATGACCGATATGGATGACGTCCAGACGATGTCTTATTTTTTATTTGGAACCTTCGTACATTTTGGAGTACCAAAAGACTTTGACAAAACAAACATTGAGGACGTAATTGTCAACAGTTTCAAAACAGTTTATCCAGATTGAAAGTGTTTGGGGATGGTTACAATAAGTTACAAAAAATTTATAGACAAGTGTGTGTCCAATTAATTAACAAATATAACGTATAAAATAAGTCAAATTGTTGTACAACCCGGAAATTTCCGAAATGAATTTTCTCTTTCCATTTAATGTTACAATAAAATCTGTACCGTTGTCTCTATGTCAAATGTTTGTATTTGTTCATGTAAGTTGCTATGCTGATTTTGCGGCACCAAAAATCATTGTCGTTCATGGTGCGTACTAAGCCATATATCGGGACCTCTGATTTTTCTGTATTGCAGTCAACCGAGTGTTGTGAAATTGCGAGCCCTGCAATATCAAAGCAAATATGCTATTTTATTTCATGGCAATTTCGCATATTTATACAAGAATCAATACATTATCTCATTCTTTATTCACTAATCACCGTAAATGTGGGAAGAGTCAGCGGCGTCCATAGCATATTTACGGTTAAGAGCCTCGGCAGTCTCGTATGCATCATTTGGCGTGCTTGTCATGGCCAAAAGTTTATTCCCCCAGTAGCGTCTGAATATTGGGTGAATCCTACCAGTCCGCATCAACTCAATTTGGGTCGAATTCCACAGTGGGACGGCTGTAGTCGCTGTCTCCATCAACTCTCGCTCACACCTTAAGGGTCTTACATCCTTTGCATGCTTTCTCAGTGATCTCACAGCTTGGGACTCCTTTTCTATATGGGTTTTAGTGACGTTGTAATTTGTAGCATACGTGGCGTAGTTTGCAGCAGCCTCGCGAGTTAGAAACCCACTTGTTTTAAAAGCCTTATACTTGTCACTGCCCATAGAATACCTTTCGAGCTCAATGAAGCATCTGGTGATGCTTAGGAAACCTTTAAAATAATATAACAGCATAAATGACACTAATGCTAGTCAAAAATAGGTCATGAACTGCAGAAAAGTATAACAGCATTAAAAAGTGCATACCGAAAGCGAGATAAGGGGAAAGGTGACTGCTGAGGTCCGGTTGCGTATTGTCAGTGTTGCATTGTAGATACCGATCTTTAAAAATAAACTGATATAACTTCTCCAGCGCTGCAGCTTCTCCTGGTGGCCACATAAGCTGTCTCTTCCCGTCAATGACCTCTGTGATTTCAACGACAGATGCATCTATTTTTAAAAAAGAGGACAGCGCGTCTAGCTTCTCCCATGGAATTTTAGAGGTACTCATGAGTTGTGGTGTGTTGATGAAATGGTACACGATTTTTGGAGTTTCTTTGACATAGTGATTATATAGCTTGTTGAGAGTCCCATGTAACGATTTTTTGGTTGAGAGCTTGTCACATGCCACCCAAACCGGTACCAAATGCCTGCCATCCACTTCGATGCAGAAAATGTGTTGGGGTAACGAATTGACTGCATCATGGATCATGTCTTTCAAAGATTTGACTGGGGCAAAATCAACAAAGACTTCCGTGGCTTCCAACATTCCACATATTCTTTTCAGAAGGACCTTAGGATTTCCGACCCATACCTGAAACGGTATATTCGTCGCTGCCAACTTTTCCTCGACCAGCCTAAGACCTAAAAAAATATAGCGTAATGGTATCATATAAAATTTATTAGCAATAACTTACTATACTAGTGTATAATTATTAGAATTCTGCATTAGTAATAGTATTGTAAAATGTCGCATGAAAATAACTGCATAGACTGAAAGGGTACGATATGATATTGGAGTGGTACGATGTAATCCTGAAGTGGTACGATAAAATATTGAAGTGGTACGATAAAATATTGAAGTGGTACGATAGAATATTGAAGTGGTACGATAGAATATGCTACACATCATTTTCTAAGACTACTGTATTCTGTGAGATAATTTATAGCGCCAGAGTTAGGTTTTAAATGTTTGTATGAACAAATAGAATAGTCAACAGTATTAATATGATCTATATCTATTAATTACCTTCAATCAAAAAATTGAATTGACGCTTGGTTGGTAACAGTAATTTTGTTTCCTTTTCAAGTATTTTTACAACAACCAATTTAGCCATAGTCTCGATGGCACGTTTCTGAGCAAGGTGTAAAGTTAGGTTGTCCTGCACCCGATGTTCCGTCACCATCCAATAAACGACACACTTTGGAATTGCACTTGGACTTGGACTTCCGATCGACTTTTTGACACAATCTCTCCAGATTGTAGGAGATACGTTGGATTCATCCAAACGGTTGTTTTCGATGGTCCTTAAAAATGTTTCTAAATCGATAGGTTTGATTGGGACGTTTGGAGGAATTTGGTCAACTTTCCTGGCATTTACCTCAGATGTAGTCTTTGTGTTTTTTTTCGTCTTAGGAGATGGGACTGCATCATTTGAAAAAGTTATTACTACACTTTGGCCTGTCGTATTGTTCTTGGTGATTCTGTTGTCACCATTTCCTAAAGGTAATACACTCTTAGGTTCTTGTTTCTTCGGTAAAACCACTTTAGGCTTAGCAACAACGGTAGGTTTAGAACAGGTGACTCCACGAGATGATATTTTACTGCGCTCATCAACTTTTTTGACGTGGTCATCATCCTCAGAGGAAGACAATATTTTTCTGGTGGGTTTTTTTGGAGGAGGAATCGCGGGGGACACTCTCTCTTCACTATCCCCACTGTCAGACCAAAAAAACTTGACTGGAGTTTTGGTTTTTGAAGGAGTAATTTCACTGCGCTCATCAACTTTTTTGACATGGTCATCATCCTCAGAAGACGAAGAAAAAATTTTTCTGCTAGCTTTTTTCGGAGGAGGAGGCGCGGGGGACACAGTCTCTTCGCTGTCAGACGGCAAAAACTTGGCTGTAGTTTTGGTTGTTGAAAGAGTACTTTTAGCCACACATTTAACTGTTAATTTTGTTGACGCTGTGGCACTTTTGGAACTCTTTGGCGGAATAGGCGGCAATGATTCGGCGACAGGGTTATTGTTAAGACTGATTTTGTCGAATGGTTGACGATTTTTATATGACCTACGCGGCTGCACAAAGTCTTCGTCATAACTGTCAGAACTTCTTTTTGCACCTATTTGAATCAATTATAGGTACAGGTTATATTGCTTTTCCACACACTAAAAAAACCTTTGATGGTAATCACTGACACAAAATTTTCAAGGTTACTAGACTAGAAAATAATATGCACATTGATAATAATGAAGGAATGGTTGAATTAATATTTGACTGCATATTTAATTATTATTGTTCGCTTAAACAACTACAG
>JABASH010001681.1:0-24410 GCA_019776445.1 Tomocerus maximus | reverse complement strand
ATTAAAATCGCACAGGGGAACCAATATATATAATTAGCACGTAGGATCCCACATCGACAGGTCTGTGTTTGGTGGTACATAGTAGTCAATAATAGATTGAGTAGAAGTATTAGGCAAACGAATTTGATATTCACGTTTTCAACAATTCAAAAAAGAGATTCTGTATCAATAAATAGTATTTATTTGTCTACAGTGCAGTGGTTGAATACAATTATACTAATCCTGGAATCAATTTGTCCTATCTTTCTATGAAACCTGGTAATCGAATTTATAAGACAAACAAGATTAACTGGACTTGCTGGACTCCCTTTTTAGGAAAATATAGTATTTATGTATATACATATTTATTTTACCAGTGTCTGTGTCCAGTGCCTTCACTTACAAGTGTATAAGTACATTAGTATTTCATTTGAGACTGATCAGTTATAATATGCTGCCTGTATCTACTTAGCTTACTTGTATAACCTAATCCATATGTCTGCTCATTCACTTTGTTGCATTTTTACATTTGGAATAATATTAAGGAATCAGATTACTAAAGTAAAATCTATCGATCTCATTAAATGATACGTTCCACTCTCAACTAGATAAAAGAGTCAAGAAATATGATATTTTTGTGCCAATGTTTGGTGGATTGTGTGTGATGACTATGTGTCCGTAGATGTCAAATCAGTAGAAGGCTAACAACTATTTACTGATTAAGAAAGTGATGTGTGTTGTGTGTGGCTGTGATTTAAACGGTTGTCTTTATTCTGAAGTTGTGCCTTGTCTCTGAATGTACAGACAGAGGTCGATTCATCGTCCTATTATTGGCTTTACAATTTGGTTTATGGTTAGTAGACGAAACGAATCTTATCTCTCATGAAGTTAGCGAGCTTATTGTTAGGTACAATGGTCAGCATGCATATACATATAGGTATATACATGACACGTCGTACATGTTTGATTCTTTTCCCCAGCAATGGCTGTTATTTATTGAGTACACACGTATGTTTGAATTAGTCGGAGAATGTTGATCTATTTCATATCTTTTATTTTCAGCTTTGGCAACCTGGTACAAATCCACGGAAAACATTCTTTGAATTAGTATCTGCATAAGATAGAAATGGAAACAAATCGAAAGAGCCAATGTCTCTTGTTAACGTGTAACAACTCGTCGAAAGTACTTACAGACAGAAGCGAAGGATATTGAAATGCGTTACCAGTAGTCTGGATGAGCATGCAGCAGCACCCGTGCCGTGTTTCACAAAAATGTCTCACTGTAATTATGCAAAAGTTTCTCTTGTGAAGTAAATCAATGCACGACCCACCCACAGGCTCATAGGAACTTGCAAGTCCTCCTCTCTTGTATTCACTTGTGCTCGTTCATTTAGGATGGTAAGATAATGAACGTGGATAAGAGCAACCACTCTCATCAGTCTTGCTAGAATTGTTCTGTTCTTCATAAATCTACTTTCTGCGGTTGTTTACAGACATTTGCAGTTGTGTGGTGTTGTCTTTGGTCCTTTGTGTGTATTAATGTATAAGCCGTGATAATAATAAACACAAATAAGGTGAAGTTACTCGTGTCAATTCTATTCTACTGTACGTGCTTACTACGCATCAATGAAAATGTAAATAAACAAATCAAGAAAGTACGCGTTATTTATACACAATTATATACACAATTATATACACTTAGTAATACATCTTTGTGTCACGTCTTCGACTGTATTACTAATAATAAGAAAATCTACTCGACTTCCTTGACGAGGACGGAAGGAAGATAGTTAAACAAGTGCTTCGGTTTACAAGACATGTGCAAATAAAGCTGCAAGTACTTATTCCAGAATAAAGGTACCTACATACATGAGTTGGCACACCAGAAAATGGTTTTGGTGAGAATAAATCAGAGAGACGCGATTTGTTGTCATTTCTCCTGATAGATTTTAGCGTGTGTTCTGTGAAATGGGAGTAAAAATATATTAAAGCACTAATCTGTACTGGACTGAAGGGATTTGGCAGTAAATGGAAGTGGAGAAGAAGGGGAGAAAGAAAAACTAATCAGAAAAGCAGTTGAAGTAAGACATTAATCGCCAATTGTTATCTAACATGAACAAAAAGGGAAGTTATTGCACTGCATCACATTCCCTATTTAATGCACCGACAACTAAATAAGTTGAGGACTCTTTGGCAGTCAATAGACCGAGTGAGTGCGAGGATTGGAGAAGATTACTCGTGTGATTACAAGCATTGGGCTTTGATAGAGATAGGACTGTGTGTGTAGTCAGCCAAAGCCTTTCTGTTTCATTTTCGTGTGCACAACAATTTGGGTTGACTTGAGTTGAATCCCTAGGACTGAGTGATATGATGAGGCAACCAAATCAAAGCCAGAGCCAAAGTTTCAGAGACAGTTCTCGATCCTCCACTCCATTCCCACTCTTAAAGAACATGCAGTCTCAAAAGCATTCCCGGAATTACCAGATTGTGCAAATGCCTGCGATCCACTATCCCTGCAAAGTGGAAGGATGGCTCTATGTTCACGGTAACTACTTTTCACTTTTACTCCTCATTTTACTATCAATCGATACATCTTCGCTCTAGTATGTACACTTCACCATATTCACCAATCATTATCCTCAATCATCTTATGAGTCTAAACCACCTCAGATATGTATAAAGAGCATCCCATCATAGCATATAGACAGACAGCAGGTTGTAAAAAATTGCAGCTAATCTGTGTAGAAGGGAAAGGGCTGTTGGCAACAAATTCCCATTGATCCGGGTCAGGCCCAACTTAAAATGACTAGCAAGTAATGGTATTTAGCTATTTGTTTTATGCGAACTGCATAACATTCTACAAGGAGTGCCTGTCTTGGCTTAAAATTCGTTGCTGGCCCTGGCTCCTGCAGTCTGGCTAAATGTTTTTCAATGCAAAGGCGTGTCCAACACCCGAATTGCCTTCTGCCTTAACGACAGACTCATCTTCCACTCTGTCTTCGGTTAACCCTTAACTGCTAAAGGTGGAGGTGGGCATATCTAGGGACTATCCACCCATAGACCTACCTTCAGATTTATTTGCGCAGAGAAGAGTCTCGCTGAATTATATTTTTAGTGGACTGAATACAATCAAGTCGGGGAATTCACGCGATTTGTACATAAACATTGGTAGAAGTAATTACTGCATTAGTAAAGGTAAACATTACTACAAGTACCACAAGAGAAAATTTAAAAATAGGTACTAATAACAATATTACGATTATGTCTCCTATTTACATTGCTTATGAGACTTTTTTATCAATTTTATTATCTTACACTTTTTGCATTTGGCTTGCTTATAGTGCTACTGCACTAAGTGTACATTTACTTAAGTAATTGTATGTAAGGAAGGATGTTCCCTCAATTAAGACGTGTTTCATCACTCGTGAACGAGGAAATCTAATGCTGCAGCTGCAGGTTGTGCTGTATGGAGCTATTAAAACTCATTATCGCAACAAACTTCCTCTAAACTTTTACTTCGACCTTATTGGTATATAAATTATTATTAGATTACTCGGTACATTAAAGTATGGATGCATTAGTGTAGAGAATATTAATTACCTGTTTGCCTTCCAAATATAGTACTCTAATTATCACCTGACCAATACCAACCAAGTCAGTAACATGTAGAATCTAGAACTCTGTATACTTGTGAGTGGCTACTACATAGGCATGCAAGTAATTATTGTGTCCATACATTTCGTCTAATTAACAATTGATTAGCTCTAAACTTGACTGGGTTCTGATGGTTGAGCGTCCAATCTAGTGTTCGATACCGATTAAGACTCCGATGCAAGTGAGTGGGTTGTGTAGGACTGCAACTCTGTAAGTCATTGTGTATCCTGTGTTAATATTGTATGCGCAGTGATTATTCCAACTTTTAGTGCTTACGTGCATTCCCAATGTGCATGCATACAAGTTAAATTGAAGTCCGGATTTATCCTGATGGTACAAAGAACGGAAACTACTTGCTTAACGAAAACATTTCACCGAACCCGGCTGTATAGCTCACTTTTGTTTTTGATATCCGGAGCTATAACAGTAAAGAGAAAAGTAAGATATTTAATGTACATAGGTTTTCTAGCAATGGATTGAGAAGGAAAGAAGGAAGGGGCAGAATTCTGAAAAGACTTGAATAGCATAGAAATGGTTCTTGCAAATACGTACGTAGCTGTGCAGGTAAGTGCTATAGAAAGGTTTATTATCAACTAGACTGCATGCATGTTGTTTGGCTCTTTATGTCTACTTGCAATGCAATTCTCCACGTTCGTGCCAACTGCTCATGTAGTTTGATAACTTGGACTCTTTCCTGAATTTTGATAGGATTTGAAAGTATAAATGTGTGTGCATAGGTGGAAGGGAATAATAATAGATAGTAGTCCTTCGTATCCTGTGCATGTATGCTCCCGCTATTCGCTCGTTTTTTCTTTTGACGGTTATGTGTAGTTTGCGCCGGACCCAAATGGAACATTAGCTCTGAGGCAAAAAATATTAAGTCACAATGAAAGATTTGAGAGAGACTAGCGTAGTGCGTACAGAGAGTTTAAGATTGGTCTGTACAGAATAATATTGTTGTGTAATAGATGTGTGTTATTGCAATTTAGCTACCTCCACGTACGCACATGAACAGAGTCCCTGCTAACTGTAACTATAATAATATTGTTGGCATTAGTGAGTCCAGCCCAAATTCGCTGGATAGGATTCAGTAGAGAGCATTGGTACACGGAGCGGGAGCCCAGAATCAATGCCCACTAACTGCAGTACAAACTATACCACATGGATATATTGTCCTCAGATAATTCTGCTAGCTGCCTGCCTTATACATTTGCGATACCAATCTGTACTACACTACTTACTACTTACATGTGAGTATTTTCACTAAAATAAAATATTACAGTCTACTTAGTGGCAATGCATTTCCTATATACAGAAACTGCACGTATTTTCTATCAATCCATCCACCATGCCGTACTTATAAATAGTACAAAGTAGTAAACAAACATAGGAGTAAGTATAACGGAAGTCTCTCGTCTCGGAGTAGTATATACTTGCCTATAGGTGAGTAAGTGAGCTGATGAGAAGAGACAACTCACATAATATAATGCACACACCATATAGAGCTGTGTATGTATGTATGTGTATATGTAATGTGTATGTATATGTGTGTGTGTAAGAGAGGAAGGTGTCAGTGAGAGGGCAGGTAGCTCAGTGAGTGAGACCTGAGCGGATTCTCCATGTAAGTATGTGATATTATGATATGAGTCCCTAGAGGATCTTATAGATCGCTTTCTAATGTTCCTTGCCACGCTCACCTCCTGTTCCCATGTCCGTCCCGACTCACAAGTCCTCCGTGCCCTTCTCCCTAGTAATACTTACGTAACTCAATGCAATATGATATCTTAAGAAACAAGAAGGACGTTTGTATCCACGGCTGTTTGTCCCTGCCATTCCCTACCAACCTCACTCACTCTCCTCTATTTATACTAGTCACCTCTATGCCTACGATACGTACACCACACCACATAGGTGTTTTATCAGGGAAGGGCTTAGATGTACATAATAAATATATAACTGTGCACGTAACTCTTGTGTAGCTACATAGTATATGATAAGGACAGGCAGAAGTTGTATGGTATTTACTTACTTACCTTGATAGTACTATGTAGTAGTGGCACTCGATCTAGTCCATATGATAACTCTGGATCGAATTGCATTCAAGTCTGTTGGGAAGTGTAAAGAAGCATTAAAGGCTCCTTCCTTTCCTGCCAAGGTAGCTATAGACGACTTACGAGTGACTGCAACCCACCGACTAGACCAGACTGACTGGAGGTTGAGTTTATTGCATCTACCGACCCTCATTCTTCTCCTCATCCTATATTCTCATTTAAAAGTGCGTACTCAAACTATATGGCAGTAGCTATCCTAGCAGTAAGGTCTGTGTTGTTCCCTATGTCAGTTCGGCTCTGTCATAAGTCTAAGAAAGGAATGGAAATGAAATAGTGAAGTAAATGGGAGATCGAGTGAATTGCAGGAAGGCAAGTCAAGTGATGGAACCCAGCAGATTCTCCAGTCCGCGTCCAGGTGTGCTCTGCCCTGCTCCACACACAGTCCCATTATTCTCCGTATTCATCTTCCGTTTCTTTCATTCTTTTCCTCATGGCCCATTTTATGACGTCCCAGCTTCACTCCTGTCTCAAATGACTCGAGACCTTTTATCATTCTGCTCCAAATCAATTCTTACAGTTTCCTCTCATTTCTTGTTCACTTAGCATCACAAATACTATTATTACTACTGGAAGTATAGGCTGACCACGTAACGTAGTTTTTTGGAATCATACCTATGCATTATTTGAGTATGTTTGTAGTACTTAGGGCTACTGGGAACACCTTCACACACTTTAATTGTACATCAATCCCATATGGTCTTTACGAGTTCTCATTGTTACAGCCTATCTCAAGTCAATCTTGGCCACTCCTTTCGTGTGTGCTTGCTGTGTACGTATACCTTTATGTTAGATCCAAAACTTGGAATACAATAGACAAGAAAGATTAGGGAGACTAGACGGACAGACGGCAGACAGAGTCCCGCTCCTGCTATATCACGGCAGAGGAAGAAACAGAAAAACACGTCTTCTTTCATCTGTGGTTTCATTAGATCCACTCTGTAGAGCCTCCCTGCAACATCCACTGACTTCTTCAGAGACCATATGCCATGGCCTAACCAAGAGACTCGTATAGGGAGAGGTATCCACAATGTCTTTCTCTCCAGTCGGTCTCTCTCCAGACAAATCTAATCTCATTTCTTACGTTGCCAAACAGAACATCTTGCTCTGCCGTGCCTTGTTACCTGCAACTATTTAAAATAGGTCCGTAAAGACCAGGGAAGAGTCGAGAGCAGATGAAGCCGTGTCTTTGATCCTGATTTCATTTTATGGAGCAAGAGATGTTCCAGACATTATTGGCCTGGCGCAGTCTGTGTCTGTGTACTCGTAGCCAGAGTAAACTGGCAGTCGCATGCTTCTAATTGCAATAAGTAATAGTTTCCGTCTCCTCTGCCCATTTGCAACCCCGTTTCATACCGTTCTCTCAGACTCTCATTTTCACCCGAACCAAACCCAACCCACCTGTCTTTTCTTTACAGAGACTTTTAGTTCCATTTAATCTTCCCTCTTCTGCTCCACACAAATAGGGGCTATATAGATTTGCACAATAGGGAAGAACTTTTTTCTTCATAGATACATCTCATCTCGTAATCGTAGGTCATCTCTTCTCTAACTCATGGAGTAGTATACCGTAGATAGTGTACATCAGAAGCTGTTGTGCTGTGGGACACGTCTCAATCCCTGTTTTTTAAATGAAAACCGAATTTAAATTTAAAATACTTGCATAGTTAGTTTAAAAAAATGGTTACCTCTGCCAAAATGCCATTACTGTTGTTATGAATTATGAATATGTATCATTATGTAACTATATTATAGTCAGAAGCTCTCATGTCCTGTGCAAGTGCAGTTGTTTAAAATCTATTTACATCGTGACTAGCAATTAACCCTATTAATTCAAGCAAGAAAGGTCAGTAGTATGCATACGTAAGTCGCAGTAGCCGTCGGCGTCGTTTCAAGAGATCTGCTGCGTTATAGCTATTCAGGTATTCAGCTCATTAGTCAAGTAGGTGATCGATATTTAGAAAATAAAAATTAGCTAGGATGTACAGTTAAATCTATTCTCCTTGTTCGTGCTGGTTAATGGTTGTGGCGATAATAAGAAATCGATTGGAGAGCAACTGAGGAGCCTCACCGATGTAAATCGATTTCAACTCTTAGGTAGAGTTTTGTGGCACGGAGGTGCTAGGCAAAGTGTAATGCACTAAGTGTGTTCATATTATACTGAATAGCATATCGTAGTGGTGTGTGCAGTCGGGTTACGTGAGTGCAGCTAATCATCCATGGCAAGACGTCGTCCAAGAACGGAAAAGGGATTCTCGCCAGCCAGCCAGTGGCTGCCAGTCTGTCTAGCTAGGTGGGACATACGTGGAGAAGGAGCAGGCAGGGAGGGAGCAGAGACTCGGAGTCCAGAATGCACGTGCCGATAATCATCTCCGACATGTCTACAACATTTAAAGCATTGTTATCTGCAGTCTTCACTTCCCATGGGAAATGAATATTTTAGCTGTAATTGAATTGTAAGTAAGCATTAACTTAAGTTTGCATAATGTCTGGTCGGCGAGGCCTTCTCTTCTCCCACTCCATCTCTCAACTTGCTATTATTTACATTCTCTATTAGCTACTTACTGGGATACTTGTCCCATCCGTCCGTCCATCCAGCACATCCACCACTCTCTACTGCTTACGTCTATTCCATATCACTCTCCCAACAATTCCAACCAGGCAGACGAGAGAGATGCTTTATCCTCTCGCTGCGTGTAAAGTGTTTATAACGAAACTCCTAAAAGTCTTGTGTGCTATAGTTGATAGTCATTGCTCTTTCATGCTGGAGCTTTGGCCTAGAAACCAAACTATACCAAGAATACTGTTATCTTAATCTTCAGAACCACGAGCAGTAATTCCCGAACGAGTCTCTTTGTATTTCCGTCATGTCAGCCGTCAAATGGTGCACTCTACATCATTTTCATAATGCCTACCCCACTCTCATCTCACTCGCCTGCTGTAGAACTAACTCATAGTCTTTAATTATTCACTTCTCCGTCAACAGCCATGCAAAACTTTGTCTTCAGCGGACAGCTCTGCCCAACAATAATATTTGGATTAGTTCGGAAGCGACGACCCCGTCGGGGAATAATCTCTTGATTTCCATAATAGTTGAACTACATCAATCAATAGTATTCTTCCAGAACATCGAAAGCATCCATCACTCAGTCTTTTGCATTGCCTTGAGATGGATTTAAGGTAGAGGTTCAGTCATCGTCTAAAATATATTGACTTTGATTGATTGATCGTGTACACTAGTGCATAATATTATCTACCCATACAATATGTCGTAGGCTCATTGAACAATAGGCTGGGGCCGAAATAAGCAATGCTTATGTGTCACCTTGGCCAAATGATGTATCGTTTGTCAGTCCAATGAGAAGCCTGGGTTCCATTGAAATCTGTTATAATTTGCAATATCTACTGTTGAGTCGCAAACGTAGTAATGTGGCTATGTATGGCATGAAAAGAAAGAAAAATCATTTTTTTCCATAGATTGACCTAGAAATTATGAGAATTTGGTAGAATTTGTTAAAAACCAAAAATAAGCAAGTGACAGTGTTCGCAGTTTCAGGAGAAATAGAATTGATTCCCTTACGTTCAGAAAAGTAGGGAATAGTATTCTAGGATATTTGAATGGTTTGGCTGGTCATTGAGACCACGACATATGGTTACACATAGTAGTAGCAGATAGATATCTAGCACTTGTGCTCGTGAAGGATGATCCATTACTTAAGGACATATTTACAAACATTTTGTTTATTTATGCTGCACCAAAGGAGTATCAATTGCATATCATTATTTCAGGTGGGCAATTTAGTTAATTACGATGACATGTCAAGGAGTTGATATCATAACCAGACTGGGTTGGCTATTTAAAATGTTAAAAATATGTAAAGTTACTGTGTACTTTCCAATGTTAATGGCAAATGTACAATAAAAGACTGCGCGTTGGATCGTTATACATAAATGTACAAAAAAGAATGCATATATGGTCACTGTTTGTACGTGAACAGCAGAAGTAAGTGATCGCAGTCACGAAAGTTAGCGTTGTCATTATTACTCCTCAATCAAAGGATTGCAAAGTGGCAGTTTCTTATTTAGACATTTACATATTTGCGTAGGTATGCATTCGCAGGAGATGATAATGATGTGAGAGAGAAGTCTTGTTATGCAGTCACTAGCTGACAGACTGTCTGGATTTGATTTTAAGTGATAGTTATAATGACAGGACAGCTGACAAAGAGAGTCCATAATCTGGTTCTGTTCCAACTACTGCTCCCCTCAACTAACTTGTGGGCCCAGCGTTGACCATTCCATTTCACAGAGTGCATAGAATGGGCAGGCTGGCTGACAACATTCCCTTAAATTATGTCTCAAGTTGTCTCATGCATACATAGGAGCTTAAGCAGCGATGAATTCTAAAACACATTGTGGACCTGTGGTGCTCTGCGAGTGAATTGAGCAACAGCCATTTGCTTATACTGTTTAAATAGCATGGCAATCACTAAATGGACACTTAAGTACATTTACTTCAAATGAGAGGAATCTGTCTTAGATAAAGGTTGCGACTTGAATCCAAAGAACAGTTATGTGCTTTGGATTCGTCTATAGGAATTTGGGTGTCATTTTTTTGTTTAACATGACTACGTATTCCACCCAGGGAAGATCGCCATTTTAAACAGTCATGGAACAAACACGCTTGTTTTGTTTTGTTAGAAATGGACCGATAAAGATGTAAAGACAGATGTCTTGGTTTTATGGACAGATTAAATGGCACGTATATGTAAAGTCCATTGGGAAGGAGGAGTTAATGAGAACATTTTTCTACAGGAACCCCGCAACGAAGAGAGATACAGACAAAGCTGTTTGGTTGTGGAGTATGTGGAGCATAGACATTCAGACTAATACAAGGAAGGAGCTGATGGTCTGTCGTCAGTGCATCAAAACAAAAAATGAGTGAGTGAGTGAGTGACAAGAGTTAAAAGTCGAGTCAAGTGAATCCTTCATGAGACTTGACACTGCTCAGTCAATAAGTTGTCTTTGAATTGACAAAATGTGGCAGCTGAGAATGTCCGTGCATTGGAATTGGAGGAAAGCAGTGTCACTGCCTTTCATTCCTAATCTCGAGAATATCCGGCCGATTTTTTAGACTCTTCCTTGTTGTCACACTCGCAGACGTGCTCTCTTATCATATCAACTTGTAAACACCACAAATTATACCTTCGTTTACTAGAACTATCTATGCACTCCTTGTTTGCAGACACATACATGTGTCCCCAGATAAGACTACTACTACTACGTGTCTCTCAGTTATACATGGCATACATACAACCATATTATAGTGTCAATGCATATAACATTTTTATGATAACAGCAATTACTCACATCGTATATAGCACATGATATAACTATGCCATTGTCATAATTTATGCTCACGAGTATACCTAAGTACATATAATATTTGAACTCATATAGTAGTCTGCTGTATACTCTGTCGTCCGTGTGTGCAATGCCCTATCTTGCAATTTGTAAATAATAATTATGTGTACTAAATAACAGTGCTGTAGTCGTATTTTTATTGTGGTCGCCTTGCAGAGTGATAAACACCTAAATACTTTAATCTGAACTTTGACTGGACATTTGTGTTGTCTGTAGATAATTATGTTGTCCTCCCTTCCACAGAACAATGTCAGTTCGTCGTCTCTGCTTCTCTGTGGCTGCTGTGTGACCACTCTACGCAGTTATGTCGTCGCTGGGAGTTCATTTCATTTGGCACTGAGGTTAAGTTGAGGCTACTAGCGTCTATATAGCTCTCCTGCTTCTAAGGTCGTATAGGAAGAACAGAGAGAGGCAATTAACAAGCTGACCACTTCATTCGATCACTTTGGTTTGCAGTTTGGACTCCTCAAACTTCCAGCCTCAGCTCATTTAATTCTCTATTTATTATTTCAACTTATTGGGCTGCTGAGTTCTCTCCTACAGCCGTGCTCTGACTTTTTGACTCCTGACTGCGGTTTTGTTCATTTGATACTTTTAGCTCCTCCACTCGGTTCAACAGTTTGCACATGTACTTACTGTCGGACAGAGAGTCGCATAAGTCTGAACTCAGCAGCTGCCTGCCTGCAAGGGATCTCCGAGACACACACCCAGCACAATGAAGTAGCAAAAGCAAAGCAACGGCATTATGAGGTTTTTATATTGTTCGGAAAACTTTGATCATATTTTATAGCAGTTACATATGCTACGCGACGGTCGCTCTGCTGCGGCTCTTTTCCTCATTCCTCCTCACTTACTTGTCTCAACTTATTTCCGACGTCTCTGGCTGCTTTTGATTTCTGCCTTTCCCTTCGCACAGCTCCACTCAACCCACACAATAGAGCCAAAGGAAATCTTCCAAAGGCAGTTTAGGTAAATAAAGTTGAAAATTTGGAGCTGGAACGGAACATAAATGACTTCTTGTCCTCTCTATTCGTCTAATCTCTCTAAAGCTTCTGGTCCTTTACTCAGATTCCCCAGGGATTACTTTTATTTCGCAAGAAACATTTTATATCTTTTTGGCTCCATGATATCATGTAGCTCTATCAGTAATTTAATTGAAAGCGGAAATATCCAACATTGGGACTTGCAATTGCGACAGCGAGTGGTGGTCCCAAAGTCCCAACAACGTGATAGGCTTATGCTCAATATTAAATGTTATATTGCTGCAATATCCTAATGCAATATCCTCATTGGATTCACATTGTCTACTATTCATATTCTCAGGAATCGGTGAATAAATACTTAGAATAAGTACGCTTATGCCACATAAACCATGTGCTTTAGTAGATGATTGATAGTGCTATCCTTAGAATTAAAGGTCAGACAGTGCCACTTGTTTGTTAGGCGTACCTGTGGAAGATGTCTGTTAATTTATTTGAGGAAATGATTAGATGATACAGCTGCTGGTTCTTCTATCCGTGCTACGTGACCTGGGTTGACTCTGCTGCCTGACTGTCACTTCTGGATGCATATGAGAAGTCCAAAGTGCTTTAGTGCCACAGAAAGGCAAATAAATATGTATGATATTCGGATACCACAGTACGTAGACATCTGTATTACAAACGGGTATGAATATTCTTGAGATGAAGGAGCGCAAGCCACTGCAGACTCAAAATCAGTTCGTCAGTCAATATTATTATTCTAATATACGAATAGCGATATTGCGAAGTTGTGTGTTGAGGTGCAGTGTAAATAGTGTAAGGAAGTAAGTAGTTGTGTGTGGTAGTGTACTACTAAGGGAGGGTAGAAGTAGTAGTCGGAGTGAGGGAAGAGAGGGATGTGTGTGACAGATCCCATGATATGATTTTAATGTAGGAGTAAATCAGTCTGAACGTCTCGTCCGACTCAAGTCGAGGCTTAAAGTATTTGGGAGAGGAAAGCCGGGCGGAGTGGGCAAGAGAGTTGTTTGGGACGAAGACACAGAGTTCTGTGTCCGAGTGCGAGGGAAGAGTCTCTGCCCTGATGATGAGATAGCCAGGCGATGGCAAGTGAAGCGTAAAAAACGATGGCAGATGAACCCTCACCAGCTCAACTACAGCTCTTCTCAAATCACCTCTATACTCCTTCTAATATTCTTATATACCAAGAGTATGCTTCTTTTGATCTTTGCTATTAAAGTAAAAGTATCTACTTTCCCAGCAAGTCACACAACTCACGACAACAATGAGGCATCTGAGACATGCGGATATAATATTATATATACAGAGACATGTACAGAGTATAAGCAATAGCAGTGATATGGGAAGAGAGGATGCAGAGATGTAGGAGAGAGGACAAAGCATGGATTTGATGTACGAGGAGGATGTCGGGAAGGGACGAGGACGACTACGACCCTCAAGAATTACTGCTACAGTCTCCAGCACATAAATACATATGCCTCTGTCGTAGATATAATATCTGTATGTACATACACATCATACGCTATATAAATATCTTCTGCATAGATATCTTCTGCATAGCCTAGCCTAACACAGGGAAGGAGGAAGAAGGAGCTGGTGGAAGATGCATAGGGAAGAGTCGCATTATGTAACGTTTTCTCCTCTTCGGATGTGAGCTGCATTGGATAGTGCAAAACGTATGGTGGTGGGTAGGAGAGTTTTATTTGGTAGTAAGTAGGAGAGAAGGGTGCCTCTATACTTGTGTCGACTGTTCTTGTGTGTCGACTGTTCTTGTGTGTCGACTGTTCTTGTGTGCTTGTGATGATGATGGGAAGAAGGGATGGGAAGACGACGAGGCAAAAACTCGGGAATAATTCACTTTCACTGCCATTGTCGTCTCTTTCCCAGTTTGCCCGATCGACTTGCGACCCACAGCCAGCCGTGCACTCCACACTCATTCATTCCATCCATCCACTTTCCTCATCTCAGACTCCCAGCCGAAGAGATACATTCATATCTTCTTTCTACGCAGAAGACTACTCAACTGAGCCACTCGTGGTAGCATAGCACCTACCTAACCAAAAGAGTTTTCCATCAGAGAGCAGGAAACGGGGCCAAGTCGAAACAGAAGAGCGTCTCTCGAATGAACCTCCACAACCTCTTCTGTAGTAATAATGTAATGACATTCTTGTATCCTGCCTGCCTGCTCTGATATCCTACCATTATTTGTCCCTCACAATAAAAACACCCGGAATAGGGAAGCAATCCTCCTTTGCTCCTCAATAGCTGCCTTTTAGGACTTCTTTGCACATCTCATTCCAGAGAGAGTCGTGTGAATCAGAAGAGTCAGTCACAGCGTCATTTCTTTTCACGCTGTGTCATTTAAATCCAATGGAAACTCCAGTCCCTCCATACACCCATTCAATCTGAGGGACATTCTGATGGGAAATACTCAACTCTGCAATCTCATTTGATTCTAATAAAGTTTTCAGATTACTCATTCCGACAAAACCCTCCGTTCCTTCTATTATATTAACTCATCCAAACATAAAGTCAACTCACTCCCTTTTTGAAAATGCTCTCTGCTTGAAAGATACTTTTTCGTATAATATGCAACCGTTGTTGTACGACATGATTATGTATGTTTGTGCAAGTGCACAGAGTACTGGAATGGAACTCTATCCTTAACACGACCTATTTAATTGTAATCTTAATAACACCAAGTAACCGTACCGTAATAATCTGTCAGATCTGTCAAGGGTACAAATTTGGATGGTTAGTATATGCATTGAGGATAACGATAACTCTATGCCTGGTGTCTTTAAAGGATCCAAAGATAGAAATAAATTAGCCAACTATAATTACATATGTTATATTGGATTTACAAATATGGAAAGATTATTAGGATAAAGCCAGTTGGGCATAAAAAGTTGCATGCAGTGTAATTGTGTTGAGAAGTCTTTTAATGATCTCTGAAGTGCACGAGTAATAAAGAATCAGTCAGTCAGAAGAGTACTTAGGAATCAGAGATAATCCCTGGCACAGATAATACAATTGCATAGACAGTACCTCTGTTTGCTATCTCTTTACTATGTATTTATGTATGACATAAAAGGTGTGCGTTCCTACTAGGCATCTACAGTGAGTGCATCAGATCACTGCAGTCGAGCTACTACCTCATACTTACATGTATACGTCCATCACATGAAATACAACGTGAAGGTTGCTGAACTTTTGACTTAGTCATGACAAGAGAAAAACTGGAGTTGTGTATGGATGTCTGCAGTTGGCTCACCTTTTTTGTGTTTTACACTGCGAAGTTTAGTTAGATGAGTAATTGTAAATTTTAGAGATATTGGGTCGTAATCGTGCGTGAGATGTAATTCAACAATTTATTCCGTGTACATTATAGATCATTTCATGTCTTATCTTTCGACCTGACTCTGCATACGTATTCGTCAGCTCCTTCCTAAAATCTAATGTTATGCATTAGAAATTTGATTACCACTACTCAAATCAGGCAAATCCCCTCTCTGCCTAGACCTACCTACTTGATGTTACGTGTATGCATGGGGCTCATCATTCTGTTTGTAAATAAACTAAGTAGAGGATCTATGACTATAAGGATTCCCTTAATTGCTAGTAGAATGAGCACACACTCAGAATGGACAGACGTAACAGTTCAGTCAATACCTACGTCAGTGCACACATTGGATTTAATGCACGTTGGCCTATTTGAAGAGACTTGGCCATTATCTTTTATAATATTTATCTTCACTTTGCTTGAGTCAGACTCGATTATTAAGGTAGGCTTGCTGTTTACCAGGCCAGACTCTGTTTGCTTTGTTCTCTGTCTTGGGAGGTTCATTGCATACATATAAAATTTAAGTACGTACAATATGTGTGATAGTGTGATAGCATGGCCAGTCAGGCCAGTATGCTTATCCCCTCTCTCTCTACTAAGTATACTACTCTGGGTGATAGTACATAGACAAATAAATAGAAACTGTGTTATTACACACAAAAGGAGATGCCTTATCGTTAGTTATGCTTTTTATGTGAAAGCAACACACGAAATGATAAACCTAAGACAGGTTTTCTTCAATAAACATTATTTTGTGCTATATTGACGGAGGAGACTGGATTCGACTGGCGAGGAGATTATTTACCATGCAATTCAGTCGTGAACATAAACACAGCATACGGATAATAAGTAATTGTGCAATAGCAACCCGACTACTTGAAACCCAATCGGACACATACTCACACACTCACCTGCAAGAAAACTTGTCTAATAGCTATTCATTTCGAATAGGGGAAACATACTTTTTCCCAGTGAAGGTGGCTCCGCACAATCTTCCTCTTGTCTTTACTAACTTTATTGCTTTTCACAAATGCGAAATATGATGATTAATAGGTCCGTGGTTGTGTGTGTAAACGTTCCTGAGAATGAATGTAATTAAGGCGTGCTCACTTCAATTTTTGTCTTGAGCTTGAAACCTCTATGTAGTCAATTCAGCACACAACCAACCAGCCCAGACTGGCAGGCTATACTATAATACCACAATGCCTGTGAGGGAATCCTCGCTACGCTACAGTCGGATTGAAGGAAAAAAGGTGATGTGTTGGCAAACAAAAGGAGAGAACAGTACTTTACATATTGATAATGAAATTTGAATTTCATTGAGATTCGATACGCTGACTCGCCTTGATTCATTCAAGACAGAAATGCAGGATGAATGAGCATGCTGTTTACCAGTATTCATTCCTAGGAATAATAATTAGGTAAGTATATGACTACACTTACAGTGTGTGAATTGATATAGGAAACTCGAGGTGCACAGAGCGAATTGATGTATGAATATGTGCATAGATTACTTTCTGAGCTGAGAATTAGCATAAAGATTAATAATCGGGGGGAGGAGAGGAGGGACTGGAACGAGAAAGGCTAATGGGAATTCTCTAGGGAGTCGTAATGTTACGTGACATGGAGGTTGGGGATTCGTCTTGGCTAAACTGTTGACGTCTACATTGACAAAAACATATTCACGAGGATTGCGATTGAACTTGATAATGTTCTTATTCTCCATCTCTGACTCAGTCACACACATTCACAAACACAGAATCTGCCGAGCCCTTCCAATTGTTCAAAAGTCATCCATTTATTTCGTTGGAACGAACTCATTGTTCAAGGAACTCCACTGCGCACCTTTACTCGTATTGTCCCCATCTATATCTCCAGATTACACACTCATCATGTCAAGTCACGAAAGACATTTACAGATTATGATGATGCTTCGGTATTCTATGACCATAAGAAGTAATGAAATAATATTATTATTATCAGGACGTATTTATTATTCGATTCCAGTTGGACACATCCATTCATTAAGCATGGACACGGAGTGCGTTGCAGTATTCCTCTCGTGTGCATCGCATTTGCTTTGACTTTGAGTTTGACTGGAGTGAGTTTGCCATAGCCATGGAGTGCCTGGAGCAGAAAGTGGATCGAACCCATTATGCATTGTTGAATGGAGCGTCGCTTGAATTCAGCATTCTTTTCACAATCAGGCTCCATGAGATTATTGGAAATTCGCTATCAAATCAAATGGAGCTGATGTGATCGGATCTCGCATTGTTCTATATCCCTCTCCTCCTCATCCCAAAATGAAGCCTGGGAGGCAATCGCGTAATCGTAGAGCCATTCCATCCAGTCCAGTCCAGACTTACCATTAAACTCATGTTCATGCTGGGAGGAATAGAAAATGCTTATCGCCAGTGTCGGTGCAGCGAGTGCAGCACACACACACACAACAGAAACACAATTCCCTATAGCTGGCCTGGTTTGTGTAATGAGAAAAAATCCGGTGGAGCGAATCCGCTCTGGGAACGCATAATAATGAAAATTGTCTTTATTGGTCTCTACGAGTCGCATGGAAAGTTGTTATTGCACTGTGCACTAAATAGATGTACTTGTTAAACCTTTCCCCAGCCCCTTCTCACTAAATGGCTCCAGTTTCTCCAATTCTCCTCTCTACTCTATTCTAGAACTCTATTCTACTCTGCACTGCATTATTATATCACGGATTATATGCACCAAACTACCAACTATTTATTTGCTCTTCTTTATGTACTACTTTGTCAACTATTTATGTGTGCCATAGACATAGCAATTACCATATACGTACTGCAATACCATATTGCACACGCACACTATCTGTATTGGTATATGCTTAGTCGTTTGAATGTGTTGTTGGTGTATGCCAGGAATGAGGGGCCAGATATTTTAATAGCTCTGTAATGGCTGTAGTTCCTCCATTGCCTCGTTCGTAGGTATTTCTATGTCATTTAATTACTATTGGGACTCCGCATACTTTGACATTTGTCACACTTAAACAGAGCTGTAGACCAACTCAATATGTTCCCCGTTCACCTTTCTTTTATAACTTTTAGTTCTCCCATTGAATCACAAAACCATTCTTCAACATTCCCACTTTGGAAACTATTGATCGCTTAAATTGTTATTCTGTTGCGTCATTATGAAGTAATTTATTGGCTGTTAATTGGATGTCAAAAGATTAATTAAAATAACCATCTGCTGCGCATCTAGTAGTTAAAACCCAATTATTCCAGCAAATATAATACTCCAAGTTAACAAAGAAAACAAATGTGCATATCATTATTAAGATATTCATTATTGTAAAACAGTGTAACTAATATTATTATTGGCTGTCAGAAGACTTAGTACAAGTTTACAAAGTAATCTAATACATCGCTGTGTCTCCACTTGTGTAGTCTGCTATTATTAGTTGGCTAAATAGGATTTGAACTGTCGACCCTCGGACAATTATTTATTATTGTCATTCAAACATGCTATACGTAGAATTCTCCCACAAAAAGGCAGAATTTTTAAGCGACCATTCTTCAGCTGGATCATCGTGTTAAATATTAGTACGATGTCAGAAGTCCCTGCGTAAGGATGCAAACCATAAACGTTGATTTGTGACAGATTAATGGAGAGAGGTGTTTGTTATGCAAGTGGGAAAGGGTTTCACAAAGCCTCTACTTACTTTTTAATTCTCTTTTTATTCTGCTGACCACAAAAAAAGTATTCTTCTCCTCTTGAATTTTATCACAGGCCGCATTATGGATCACTCACCTGCATCTGCTCTGCCATAAATATAATAGTGTGCAATTAGAATGGTAAATATAATTATAGAAATAGATTTCGCCTATGGTAATCCATGATGATACATATATTTAAGGAAGACTATTGTGTGTTGTGTTTCGTGTAATGACTTCGTGTATTCTTCTCAAGCTACACAATACACAATAGCCAACATCTGAATCTGACAGCTCTAAAGAAATCTTTGTTCTCAGTAACTTGTAATCAAATAATTGACATAGACTGACATTCACAATCCGGCTCTTTCTCAAATGCTACACTTGTCCGATATAAGGCCCGATGTAAGCTTACATCAGCATCACGAAAATGAAAGTACATGTGCTCACTAAATCTGCAATATATTTATGCATTTGATTGTGGAACTCTTAAGTATTAACGTTACATTATACGCAGGCATCGTGTAGTACATATATGTCTGTTCTACCAGTTTGTATTCGTACTTGGAAAATATGGAGAATAACAAGATAATAAATAGGAATAAACAAACACACTACTCATTCAGACTCCTCGACACTGATTTGAATGCTTAACCCGTGATTGAAGATAAGTATATCATTGTGATCAACTTTTCTTCAGCAAGCGTTTAGCATGTGGAAAAGGCTTTTGACTCGCCATCTCAATACTTAGCACCCTAATAGTTTGTTTACATTTGTCTGTTTCAATATCTGTAAAGTCTGTACTTTTAAGAGCATGGCTTGCATATCTAAGGTTGACATTATAGACATGCCATTTAATGCCATAGCTGTGCCTATATATTTACAATATATTCTGATAGGGAGTAGCATTAATTTATTGATTTGGTAGGTACCTAAGGAATAATTTCGGCCTTGGAGTTTCTGCTTATTGGATGTATAAATTATGATATATTACTATCTGTGCAATCTTCTCGATCTCATTTGCGTCTCGTTGCGAGTATCAGTATTCAGTCAATCCGATCAAGTTCACAGTTTCATTAGCCATTGGCTACTGTGTGCGTATACCGTGATTTTGTTGCATGCTATTTTGTCGTAGATAACTCTGATCAAGTTGTTTGTGTATTAACTGTTAGTGGCAGCTAGTGGGCAGTGTGTCATGTCATGCCGAGTCTTTCTCTATGCAAGTGCAAATAAAATGAGTAATGATTTGCATCAAGTATTTCGCTCTTAGCAAACTAACAATAAGTAATAAGTAGGCTATTTGACTTGATCTCGTACAGACATTTGGTGTGGCAGGGCGAAGGTAACTGAGCCATCGAACTGGCTTCGCGTTTTATGCTAATCAGCATCTAATTTGCACTGCATTCTATGCACATAGCCCCAATCAGTCTCACATTGCGTGTATACACATTGGCAATGCAAATTGTGAAACAGAAACCAACTGAAAGCAAATAAGATTTATGTGCTGGTGGCAGCGAGAAAACATTCTTATTAGTTATGGATGTGTGTAGCAGTAGCTGTGTAGCAGTGTGATATGAAATCATTAGCTCATGACGATTTCTAATGTAATTGGCACTGTGGTTGGATGGATGGAATCTGATGCGTCTATCTTTCAATGCTTAGTGGCCATTAGGATAAATTGGCGACTTAATGCGTATGTGTTCTGAATAGCGAATGTGCAGTCTTAAGTGCGTAAAATATCCCAAATCTATTTGGTTATTAGAAAACGGAGTGATACACGTATTAGATGGTGCATGTGTGATAGGATTGGTAGTTTATTGAATCTCTTGTGCTGATATTCTCACTACTAGTGTAACAAAAGATAAATGCGTTTATTTAGTGCATCAGATCGTAGCGTGATGGGATTGAGAACGTGTGTGGTTAAATTGAAATGAGATTTTGTAGCAGAATCGGAATAGTAGAGTGAGGAGAGGAAAGAAAATGTTTGGAGAAGAGAGGAGCAGTAGTAAGTAGTAGATACTAGTGGCATTATATTATTATAAATGTGTAGTGCTACAGTCATGAGGCGAACGTGATGTTGAGGGAACAATAGCGGAAGGCCAGGAAATGATTTGTGCCACAAGGCGAATTACACTCTCAGCCGTCATAAATAACAGAAATTACATATTAAGTAGCAAAAGGGTATTAGATGTTTCATTGCCCAGCCTTGTATTGCATATGATGTACTTGTCTGTATGTGTCTGCAGTGAGTGCTTGGTGGTATAGTAAATAGTGTGCATGGTGTAGTGGGTGAGTTAGAATTCGTTGTCTGCACACGGCGTGTGCGTATCGTGTAAATGTACGGGCCCCGTTATTTATGAAATCAGAAAGATTTACAAGTTTACAATTCCCATGAAAGTGTTTCCTAGCATGTGGTGCATTCATTCTTCTCCGAAGAAAACCAGTTTTTGCGAATTCTTGTCTTTTGGCCATTTTAAGGCAATGTTTCCAGCCCTAAGAACCCTTGCTGCCTCATAAATCAATACAGAATCACTCTTTTGTACTTAATTTTGGCTGTCTGGCTCCGTTGTAGTTTTCTAGGAGATGAGACTGCAATATTGCCGGAAGGAAGGGGATGGGAAGGGGACTAGCAGGTGACCACAGGGAAATTACTGAACACTCACAAACCCCGATGCTTTAATAAACCAGGTAATGAAATTGTGTTCCCAACACACTTACTCGTCTAGTACATGTATTCAGGCAGATACATGATATCCCTAACTCCGTAGGATTTTGTGTTCGGGGAGGGACATGGGTCTATAAGCATTGAATTGACTTGTGACTGCAATACGATCCTGTGTGCGATTGAGTTTGTCAGTTAATAGGAGGAAGGTGAAGAGTGCTCTCTGTGTCAGATGAGACTGTGGCTACGTACATCCATGGTTGCTGCAGTTGTGTCTCTGCAAAGGATGGCGAGGGGAAATAAGAATAGTATGGCATTGTTTGAGAACGAAGGATACACCCTTTGCAATGAAGGATACAGAAATAGTGCTCTGCAGTACAGAAAGTACAAACGCATTATCTCGTGGCGATGAGGATGTGGAGAGAAGGGCCATCCCTAAAAAATAACAGATCACCATTAGCATCAGCTAACTGTAATGCACGACTGTAATAGAATCTCCTGCAACGACTCATTTTCAGGAGACGATGTCAAGTGAGATTGGACGGCTCTGTTCTGGCAGGATGGAATGAGTCAACCTCGCCAACTCTCTTGCGATGACATCAAGTGCCTACTCCAACAATGCCTTACGAATGCGTGTCTACTCAACTAAAGTGTCTATTCGACAAAGAGTACTAGCCAGCTACTTCAGCATGTTACAACTTCCAACATTCTCACACAACAAACAAAAATCTCGAGTTTTAACAAAGTTTTTCAACAAAGGCCAGAATATCCATCGTTAACGAAATATAAGTTGGAGTTCAGGACAAAGTTTACGAGTTGCGAATGCCTTGAGCATAATAACGGAACTAACCAAGAGGTCTGGAAAGAAGGGGAAAGAAATCCTCCCCAGAATGAGCTCTATTAAAAAGAGCGACTAACGAAATTTCATAGAGTTAGTTAAATGTAAGCTAGCTTAAAGCCATCATGCAGATTTATGTTGGGATAAGAGCCCCGCATCTAGTATGGGAATTACTTTTGTAGAGTTTACCGACCAGCAATGCTCCAGCTAAGATTGACATCATTCAAGCACTCTGATGTTTATGCGTAAGTCTGTAGGAGCATTAAAGGTAGCAGAGTGTCAGTTAGTCAAAGAAGGCGTGTCCAACGATCTGCAATTCGGCTGTAATTTCGTCTGCGTTGTTGTCTTTGTCATTATTACTCTGCAATGCCAACTGCAAACGAATTCCAATATAATTTTTACAGTAGAATGACGAGCACGGGTAGAGTAAACGTGTGAACGGACCGGAACTGCGTGTTTGATGACTTTCCCTGTCGCATGAGTCGACAGCAATCTTCTCCAGACAATCTCTCATTGTTTATGAATTATTTAGCAAAATTGAAGGAAATTAATAGGTAGCTGATGTAATTTCGTGACACACAATAGGAAATTGGAGAACACATCAGCCACGGGTAATTATCAGTGCACCTCCGTAATTGTCTACTAACATATGTACTACAAACCCCGTTCAACCATTACACGAGTCGACTACACAGACAACGACCGAAATTCCGGGAGCAGTAAGGCACAAGAGAACCCGTGAGTGAGCACACTCGGGGAAGTTGAAAGGACATGACATTTACAAACGGTCAAATAGCATTACACAGCATTAAACGACATTTACTGCATATTTACATACGCAATTCGTTTCCAGACATTCTACTAAATGGAAACACTAACTATCTGCTCCGTTAGTCAGAGGTAGAAAGCCATCGCATGCAAACATCGCACTCAAACCGTGTCTACCAACTCACCCGCTATTATTATCATTTCCTCCATTTTTTTCTTTTCTTCTCCCCGACTTTTCGGTTGAAATTCCGGATTGATCGAAAAGGGTCCTGTTTGCTCTACGAATCCTACCCAAGTACAAATACCCTGTCTCGTTTACACATATACTTCACACAGCCAGGCTTACCTTTCATTTTGTGTGTAGCTAATAGCATATATGCAGTAGAGATTAAATCGAGCATGGAACTTGTAGTTCCAACTTGATGTTGCATGTTGCACCTGTACATGAGCGTTTCCATTCCAAACCATTTTTCATTGTGACGTGCCAAACTGCTATATTATGTACATAGTTCAACTTCAGTCCAACTCACATTCTACACCATACAAACTACAACCAACTTTTAGCGGAATTGTGGCATTCCCCCCGTACAGACATCCAAAACCAGAGCAGACTTATTTAAACACGTACATACTTAGCATAGCTCACAACTAACAAGGGAAACTATTTACAACATAATTGGAGTTTGACACCACAGCCAACTATCTCCACTAACTTATTCCTCGTTTCAAATCTTAGCCCCGAAAACTTTGGAAAAATCGAACTTACTTACCAACATTATCTATCTACTCCCAATAATACTTTGCCTTTGCAATGATAGCCATTGCTAATATTTAGTTTTATGCCATCCACCGGGTCAGTTTGGTTTTGTCATCAGAGGTGTGTATCTGCAAAATCAGTCAATGTTGAAATAGGAATTAGTCGGAGAAAGCTGTGATTC
>JABASH010001680.1:0-24412 GCA_019776445.1 Tomocerus maximus | reverse complement strand
TATTACTTAGAATTCTCAAGTTGACTGAGTTGACTTGAGGCAGAATGAGATCAAGGATATCGAGGTACCAGGACGAACACTTAGTTGTCTTTTTATTACTTAGAATGAGTTTTTGTTTGTGTACATGTGCATTTAAAATTGTTTTCTGACATAAATTACCAGACCAGGCCTCCTAAATGAAGAAACAGATAATTTACTATAATTCTGAAGAAGACTTGGAACGATCGTTGAAAAAGCTTTATAGAAACTCTTCGCAAGATCCAGATTTAAAAATATTGCCCAGACGGTCTTTAGAAATAATCAATAAATGGGTGAACAAATGGGGTTGCAGTTTAGAAAAGAAGACTTTATGGCTTTGTGCTACTGACGATTCTCACGTTTCATTTGTTAAAATTGGGCTGGAGAATGTAACTAAAATTATTTTTGCTTTTTTGTTGCCATTTTGCCATTTCGATTCATACACATGTACAAACATCTACCTACATTTCTTCACTCTCAGTCCTGTAAATTCTTGAAATAAGTAAGTTATAGCCTATAGCATCATCAATAATGTCGAATATTATGTATGCTATATGCTTGATTTATATAATAATAACTAACTTTAATATTCACCCCTTCCAGCTTCATTTCACTGTTTACATTGGCCATTTATTGTAGAATTTAAAGCTGATGTACGATGTTTAAAATGGTATTCTATTAAGATTCTCGTAGACTTGCCTAAGATGGTAAGCATGATTGTAAAAAACGACAATTTAAAATAATTTAAATAGCGTATGTAGAACAGCTTGCTCGAATTGACGCATAATTAAACGGTAAAGCAAAAAAGATTTAGGGTTTTGAAATATTTGGTTAGAAGAAGAGCAGTACAATTACAATCCATAAAATTAACTTAATTTCCTCAGTTAAAACTTTTTTGCAGTCTAAGTGGTGTCTCTTTCCCTCCGTGATGAATAAGTTGGATAAGGAGAAGTATATCGAAAACTTTGATTACCCTCATTGCGATGACGTGGGAAAGTACGAAAAATTATCAAAAATTGGACAAGGGACGTTTGGGTAAGTCGAAATAAATTAGACACCATTATTTACAATCATTTTTAATATACCTATTGAAACTCAATTTTTTAAATGCAGAGAAGTGTTTAAAGCACGTCACAAAGTTTCGAAAAAGATGGTAGCCCTCAAGAAGGTTTTGATGGACAATGAAAAAGAAGGCTTTCCTATTACAGCATTGAGGGAAATTAAAATTCTTCAATTATTGAAGCACGAAAATGTGGTGAACCTAATTGAAATTTGCCGAACAAAAGCCAACTCTCATAATAAATATCGAAGCACCTTCTATCTCGTATTTGATTTTTGCGACCACGATCTCGCTGGCTTGCTTTCTAATGTAAATGTCAAGTTTTCACTTGGAGAAATTAAAAAAGTTATACAGCAATTACTCAATGGATTGTACTACATTCACACCAATAAGGTAAATTCAGTCTTCAGTAATTATTCATTTGCTAAATTTATGCATCTATTATACTATCCGTTCATTCTATCCACGCTCAATCCTATTTCCGTTGTAAAATAATGTCTCGGCTCAAGTTATTTTTTCCTGTTGCAGATTCTTCATCGAGACATGAAAGCCGCAAATGTGCTTCTAACAAAAAAAGGTGTGCTAAAGTTAGCAGATTTTGGATTAGCTCGGGCCTTCAGTGTGCAAAAGAATCAGCCTAATCGATACACAAATCGCGTAGTAACTTTGTGGTATCGTCCTCCAGAGTTACTCTTAGGAGAAAGAAATTATGGTCCAGCAGTTGACATGTGGGGCGCTGGATGTATTATGGCTGAAGTAAGTACATACATAAAGTTTAATTTAACGTAAAGTCAGTTTGTCGGTAGGAATCGTTTCCTTGTACAGTGTTTTCCCTTTTCCGCTAGTTGTTTTATTTGCCGAATCGATTTGTGTGCGATTGTCTGTTCATTGTGTACTCAATGCGAGTGTGTATGGGTGCGATTGTCTATTTCGCGCACAAAGACAAGTTCCGTTTTTTTCTAATAATGTCGACTACTTAATAATTTTATTGTTAATTTTAATTCCCTATTAAAATGTTTGCTTGCATCGTCTCGTCTCGTGATTATGATGTTGATCTTGAAATTGTTCTCAGATGTGGACTCGCTCTCCAATCATGCAAGGTTCTACGGAACAGCAGCAGATTACATTAATATCTCAACTTTGTGGATCGATTACTCCAGAAATATGGCCTGGAGTTGAAAGCTTGGAACTTTTTCAACGATTAGAGCTACCTAAAGCTCAAAAACGGAAGGTTGGTTATGCGTTTTTATTGGTGTTTACCAGATATGATATAAGCTTCATTCTCTTTCGTAAAAGATTTTTACTGTGAATGTACGTGCTCTTTTTATTTCTAAGGTCAAAGATCGTCTCAAGTGCTACGTCCGAGAATCCTCGGCATGTGATCTACTGGACAAATTGTTGACTCTTGATCCCAGTAAACGAATAGACGCCGATACAGCACTGAATCATGATTTCTTTTGGACTGACCCAATGCCAAGTGACCTTGGAGTGATGCTTCAACATCACCAACAGAGCATGTTTGAGTATTTAGCACCTCCACGGAGACCTGGCGGTCCTCACGCCAGGCCACAGCCGCAACCCCAGGTTCAAAAGACTGCAGCTGATACTGGTTATCACGATAGAGTATTTTAGTTAATATTAGACATTAGAATTTATATTTCTTCCGTAGCGTTGTTTTAGGTATTCAACATCACCTATTTACAATATTCTATTGCCCAGTCTACAAATTAATTTAATAGGTGTTATGTTTTTGAATAATTGATGAATTTATTAGAACTGAAGTGGAATCCACGTCAAACGTATTGTTAATGATTAATGCCATTATAATCGCACATCATAACTTTTGTTCTTGAGATATATATTTTTACTAAAGAAGTAAAATATGCCTAAATGAAATCATTTTTCAGACTGTTTTAATTTTGGCACAAATCATTACAGAGTAGGAATAATTACAATTTAAAGACAGTTCATGTAAGATAAATCATCTAATCCAAAAACATTAGTTGCTGGAAGTTCATCAGTGTCCAAACTTTTAGGATTGTTGAGAGATTCTACATTTCCAAAGAAAATAGGTCCCATAATCAGATCATCTACCCGCCATTGGAATGCTTTGTTTAAGACAATTAGTTTTTCAGTGGAATCAGTCTGTTCACTTCTTTCCTTTGCTCCTGCAATTGCAGAAGGAGGAGATGGAATTGGAGGCTGGTTAGCCTGGCTTGGTACAGTGGAGACTTCTTTTTTGTATTCAGCCGCATTATTTATCATTGCACCTAATTATATATAGAAATACTGCTGTCAATTTGCTTTAATTATTGGACTGTCAAGTCATGTTTCGTCTTTCCGTACCTGTAATCGATACAGCTTCGAATTTATCGGGTGTTACCGAAATGTGAACCACGTCATTTAACAATCGGAAGAAATTCTCAGACTTCGTAATTCCAGTACAAGACGATTGAGATTTAGCTGCCTGTAAATGCCAATATTTAATACCTTGTCATTGTATGTTAGTAGCAACGTTATTGATATCAATTTAAATTGGAGATTTTAATTTTTGTCCAAAAGAATAATATAAGTTAACCTTATGGGGGACCCGGACAGTATAGCTAAACATTGGCAGTTGAATTCTGACAGAAGCAGCTGTGCCATTATGAGGCTCTGCCATTTCACCTCGAAGAGCTGCATTGATATCAGTAGGAAGTATCAATACTAAGGCCCTTGCATGGCTCTGAAAGTCAAATAGAAGTGTATCATTAATTTCACATATCGCATGGAAAATCATAAAAGGATTACATAAGTTCTTTCTGCAAGATATAATTTTCATCGTAGAACTTTTGATAAAGATTATATCAGACCTTGAAAGGTATAGTAACTTGTAAAGCATCTTCAGATTCTAGGTATGGGAAAGCTCCTTTGATTTCATACATTTCAACGGGATCCCCTCCATTAAAACTAGTAGATCCAACTTTAGTCAGAGGGGTTGGCCATGCAGAGCTCAAATGAACTGTGCTAATCAGTATGGCCTTCGTAGACTGTGGTAGAGTTGCCTCTGTTAATTAACAAATCGTAAATCTTGAGTTTTTAGGTAATCATTTGTATATTTTATAGCATAAGTACTCATGTAATGTAAGCAAGTAGCATAAGTATGGCACTCATTAGCAAAGTAACTATTTATTAACGTTACTTTGCTGCTTCGAGTGTTTGCAGGAAATAGCTTAACAAAGTTCACATCTTTTAATTACTTGGAGGAATGTAAGTATATGGAATAGAGTTTTCAATCTTAGTAGAAATATCTGAGTTGATCGTTGTGGCTGCTTCTGAAGATTGCAAATCAACCTTTTTCACTTCTGCTTTGAGTGTTTTCAGAGATGGAGTATCAGGAATCGTATCGGGTGTAAAAATTGTATTACTGATTTTGATGTCCTGCTGCAAATGTTCCAGTAAAATTACACCATAAATTCAAGCACAAAGAAGTATACTAATATTATACTAATAAGATTTTTAAACGAAATGTTTTACTGTTCCCAAGATTTCCGCTAGCAGTCTAGAGTATGCTTCGGGTAGATTTCTTGCCGATTTTAAAACCTCGTCATAACCGGGTACTGTAGTGGGTATCACATTTTCTTTAACTGCTGCTAGAATATATCCTATCCCAAAAGTAGAATCAGCGGATACACCCCGATGCAAGTCTATTCGTTCTATAGAGTTCCCTTCAAATCTCTGTTAAAAATAAATGGTACAATTAAGTCTTAAATGTTTATAAATTCAAGAAAAGAGTAAGATAAATGGGATTACATCCAGAGCTTCGTCAACTCCTAAAGTGAAATTAAAGTATTCTTCGGCATATTCTTTCTCTTGAGGAGTTAATTCAACAGTCCCTGGATCTTCACTGTTGCAACTTTTAAGGATTAAAAGGGTGAAAACGAAGTACGAAATAAATTTTGCCATTTTTCAATCGTATTACGTATAAAACAGTTTGTCAAAGCCAAAAGAAATTGTTAGTACTGACAACTGGAAGAGTTTCATGAAAGGGGTTCTTATATATGTAGAATTTATCGGTAGAAGCAATTATCATCTTTTATTTAATGTCTTGTTGCATGACTGTCAACCCAAAAGCAAACTCTTCCAGGTATTGTTTGGGATCTTTTACAATGACCGTGAATTTCCCCATTGGGTTTTCTTAAGTGTTAATAATATAAATTAGCGATTCACTTTTGCTTTCCACATCAGCTAAAGTAAGTAGTGTTCCTTATGTTTACCATTTCCATAATGTTATGTTCAAACTCGGTTTACATACAAATTACCCTACCGCCCGCACTAATTATCCACAGGACTCGGCCTGTCTCTATCATGTCCTACACAATTAGCAATTGAAAGCCAACAGTTTTGTAGTGCTGATGAAAATGGAAACTTAAAGTTGGATCATATTAAATTTTGTAATGATCTCCCGAAAGAGCAGTTTATGTACATTCACATCGACAAGACCAGAATTCATATCATTTCCGAGTTAATTAGTTTTTTGCTCTGTTCTCTTTTCAGTGCAATATACACTATAAGGTGTCAGTGCACGAAATGTAATTGCAATGGACGAAACGCATAATTTAATCATAAGATTTAATTTAATTGTATGTTTCTAATGTTTACTCTCAGCCAGTCAGGCAGTAAAAGGTACTGTGTATGTGGTATGTAGTATGTAGTACATAAAATGGATGTTCAGGTAAGTTTGTCTAAAGTTACTATTTATAGAAATGTGCTAATTTTTTTGTAGAATTTTAACATAATTATCTGTGTACCTTTTCTAAGTGCACTTGAAATGAAGATCATCAGGTTACACGAGAATAATAGGCAGCAGTTTATGACAGAATACAGAAATAAAGACAAGCATCTAAAGGTGTTTTCCCACAAGTGAATACTTACAAAAATTAATAGTTCTACCACCACATTATCTTAATAATACTAAGGTCAAAATTGCATAGAGTAGGGGCTTAGTTAGATTACTTAGTTTACAGCCATTTACAGCTAAAAGCGTTCTAAAACCATGAGTCAGTCTTCTTTTGATAATACTATACGTCAGGCATCCGAATTAATCTGTCGTATTTCAGTAGTTATTTATTTACTTTAAGAGTGAAGCCAATTCACTTTTAAAATTGAGTTCTCACAAGATTACATGGCTAATGTGGTTGGTTGGGTACATATTTTTACTAGAGTAAACGAGTCACGTAAGTAAACACAATAATATACTAATAATAATAAGCATAGGCTATAATATTATTATACTGTCTTAACAGTCTTAAGCTCTTAAGTACACTACAAAGAGTGCATGTGAATGATTCAATTAGCATAATGGCAGTAATGAATGACATAACAGATTCTGTGGAATTATGTGTGTTGTGTGTGTCACCTTGAATTTATTAACTTTATTTTGTCCTCTACTCTGTTAAGCCATTGTTAGACATAATCTCTCCCTTAAATCAAGCTCAATTTAACACTCTCGCAGTAAAAAACGGACTTCATAAATTCTCAGATTTATAATGTTCTTATGTCTCAGCATTTTTTAGCAAAAGGATTTAATTTGCTCTCTGTGTTTAGATTATTTTTCTGTATCTTAGTAAATTCTTAAGAACTTTTAGACCAAGATATTGTCCAATGATTTTCATAAACTAAAATTTCATTTACACACATGGTTTATAGAGTGCTCCGTGACTGAAGTAGTCAGCAACATTAAAATTTATGCACAATGGGTCATTCTTTCATTTCATGACTACCTTCTGCAAACTACATACAATTTGTGCTGCACATGTAGTTACAATTACAATTAGACCGTTCATGCGATACTTGACCAGTAATTGGGGAAGAAATGGAGACGTAAATCAATCTAGATCTATTTAATCCTGAAATATGTCTTTCGACAAAATTATTAATAGATTGCATGTCTTCTAGTGATTAAGGTATACCTCTAATCCAGCAAAGTCTGAAAGGATTGCTATGTTTTTGTGCAGCATGCAATTTTATGGTTTACAAATTTCTAACATGTGCATGTGGCTTTATTGTTTTAGAGAAGGTCATCCATATAACTACTATCGTCCCCTTAATGGGCAATTCAATATCTTTTAAGTTTATGCTACATAAGGGGAGAAAAATGAAACGTCTGAATGTAATAATTGTGCAATAAGCAAGACTAATTCACACGTGTGAAAATGAAGAAGTAATGACGATATATAGCTAACTGCGTGTGAACCGGAACATTATATAGCCATAGACAGAGCAGTACTTAATATTTCTCTAGCAATTCTAATACCTTCACAATGTAGTCCTTTGATAAAAAGATAAAATAGTACATGCAAGGAAAAAAATAATTATACTTGATCAGTCCCAACTCGCAAACCAAGGGTCAAGAGCATTTACTTTGGCAATTAAAAAGTTCACATTATGCATTAATACTTGTAAACAAAAGTCACGTCAATCTACTTAAGATATTGACAATCGAAAGGTTCTGAGCAGACTTACTGCAAACTAAAAAGAAAAATAGATAAACCAAAAGCCAAAAGCAATTATAAAGTTGGCTATGAAGGACTTTAGGAAAACTTGACAAACCACTAGCATTGAAAAGTACAGTGAGACGAGGCAGGACTAAAGGGAATGGAATCTTATTTCTTGGGTGTATAAAAATTGTAGCATGTAAACTCTCGTTCTCTATAGGTAGATAAAGAAGTATAACAAACTATACATGTATTTATTTGCCTATGTTACCTAAGAATAATTAATAGATGCGCACATACATGTTCAGCGAAGACTGAAGTAGCTACTTAAGAGTGTAAACAGATGAAACACTAAGGATAATTAATGCAAATGTAAAAAAGGCCAGTTTACATTAAAGTACATCGTATACAGCATTAAATAAGACTTACGTCTGATTCTTCGCATAATAATTGCAATGAATAAAAGCAAGGTACTATACATATTATTTTAATGCAGAAAATTGCCTTTCCTATTTCTGTTATGCTTATATGTAGTACATAGTACAGTGAGTGAGTACCTGTGCATTTAAGTAGATACATCTACGATATTTGCGTAGTTATGATTTTATATCTGGATGTACCACATAGCATTCAAAGTCACGCAATTACAGATAGATGTGGGATAAGTAAGGAACTTTTTGTGGACATGCCAATTACTTTGTAACTCCTATGTGATCTTGTGGAGTAAATTCCATTTCTTTGAGGCAGTTGTAGTACTAGAGGTTGTTGAAAGAATGGACCATCTCGTCTCGCCTCCTTCTCTTTGCTAATTGCTCTGTGCGTGTCTTTCTGGTCTTACAATACTTTACCTAAATCTGTTGGTTAGTTAACTTGTTTAGCTTGGGTAAAACACTAATCTTATCAGCCATGTTGAGATTTAATATCTTTTCAATAATAGTGTTACTAGCTAGTGGTGTCTACAGTTTTATAGCTAATTCGGAAAATATTCCTGGAAGTAGTGATAACTTCAATCAACAACAGCAGTCAGTTAACAAGTTTCAAGATTTTACTAATGATTTTCTGAGAGAATCCTTTGCCTCTGTGGAGTTCCGAGGAGCCAATGTCATCTTCCCTTTCGGAGTGGCTCATTTACTAACTGTGTTAAATGAACAGAAAGTTTGGAATATTTCAACAACTGGAGTAGACTATGCATTGTGGACTTCCAAAGAAAATCTTACACAGGAGTACGCTGCATTATTAACTGCTGTAAATAAGGTACATTGAAATTCCTTATTTAATTAAAAATTACTGCTTATTGACTGCAGATAGAGTTTCCAGAAACTTGCCAGTGGAGTAATACTAGTTTTGGACAATGCAATTTTAAATGGAGTATTTATTTAAATTATGTTAATTACATTAGCTTATAATTAGGTGTGTCAATATCACATTGCTTTATTTGCTTGCAGCAAAGTGGTCTACGAGGAGTGATAACATCATGGAGCGAATTTCTTCGGGAATCAGAACCACTTCAAAAACTGAATGTCAAATTGGAAAATAAAAGGGTTGCTCTGTACGATAATGAAGAAAATCAAAATTCTTTACCTCCAAGTGAGATAATAATAAAATATATCTGTGAGCGAATTTAGATATTAAAGCCAAGGAAAGGTAATAAAATAACTGAAAGGAAATTTTACTTTATTTAAGGTTCTTGGGATCACAGTCAGCGTAATAATGCCGGTAGCCAGTTTCGCAAAGCTCTTTTTGCAAATACAATGTTTATGCCAAACTATTGGTTTAGAGAGCTTGCAGCAGTTGGCAGAGGAGTTTTTAATGGAGAAGTGAACACACCATTCTTAGAGAGCAAAGGATATTTAAGAAATCAGGAAACAGAGGATTTCATAGCAGTGTCTCTTCCTCTTGCGGTAACATTATCTTTCATTTTTCAATTGTGATTCATTGTGAAAAATAATATTGATTGAAGAATTTTTTATTGCTGGAAATAATAGACTTTCGGACAGAATCTTGTCCTTGTTCTTCCGAAGACAAACTTAGCTAGCGTTGTCAATAAGAAAAATCTTCAGCACTACATCCAACATCCACCTACTAAATCTTCACATTGGACTTTTGATGCTATACGAGTTTACGTCCCTTCTTTGAATTTCATCACTCCTGGGAATTTTTTGAAACCTTTGTCCAAGGTATAATTTATGATGAATATATTCTAGCAAAAACAGTTGTTAGGTATTGCTTCCTTATAGTTATGTAAATCTAGCTCTTCAATTTACATACTGTTGATTATTGCGAGCAAGTAACTTTTTATCACCAACTAGTACCACTCATTACATTATGTGTACTTTATTTTCGCGACCCAGTTTTGTTAACATATCGTGAATTTTGTCCCGTGCAGCGCAGAGTTGGAAATTATTATTCAAATGTATCAAATTGCTTTCCTCTATGTAATTACTGTTTTGTTTAAAAAGTGTAAATTATAGAGTGAAGATTATCAGTGCACTAGATGGTAGAATAAATATAAAACTGTAAAATAGTGTAGCGAATTTAACTTATTTTGTAAATCTAATTGAATGATAATTGCTTAATAGCTAGGTGTTCAGCAAATGATGTGTAACCCTGAAACAGAAACACAACTGCAACCAATCAGTCAAGCAAGTTACGTGTATTTGGGCTCGGATGGCTTTGATCTTCTTACTATCACAAGTAAAAGTCTTTATTTGAGTCAATTATAGATTTTTTTCTCTCTACTTATTTGGCCTTGATACTACTTTGGGGCTATAAACGTGTCTACCTACCATATCCTTATTATTCCTTATACGTTACACAAGCGTATTACATTGGTCCTAGCAAGAACCACTTTCTAACAAAAGTATTATTTTCGTAAACACATAAAGACACATGAAAAAGTAAACCAACCTGTGCGTCTAGCGGTACTTACAGCCCGCGGTATAGTTAAAGAACATAAGTATGATAATTATTTCGTCAAAAAAGATAACGTTTTTGTCACATTTGTTTTGCTCAGGTGCTGATTATATCAATGTAACGGAATATAATTACCTAAATAATGTATTCAGACGAGAGACTGTACAAAGAAAACGAAGGTCTCCAGTGACTGTTGATGAAAATACAGATTTTTTCAAGAAATTTGGAAACATAAATCCTCTCCTTGGATTTGGAGGATCTTTTGACGCAGATTTGTTAAGATGGGCAGCCCATGACACTAATAATCCAACACCAAATACAGATTACAGAACCATTGCATTCAACCAACCATTTTATTGGTATCTTCATGATGAAAATATAGGACCAATTTTCTCAGGGATTGTCGAGTCTATTGCACAGATACCAAAAAGTTATTACGACGAACCGTTCACGCGGAAAGCTTTTAAGGATTGGATCAAAGATATGGATGCTACTTATGATGTGCCAAAGTGTTCCTAACTAATTAGAGTATAACCCAATTGCATGTAAATATTGTAAATGTAGCTAGCACGGTTTTTTGCACCTCATTTTTATTGTAAATTTTAAATACACCTAATTTTAGATTTTACAATGACAAAATAAGTTAACTATAGCTAGCACAGCTACTAAGCTACTAAAGAGGAGTATTGCATTTGTTTTGAAGAAATGACTCAATGTGCCAATGATATTTTAAGGATTTTGTTTATGAATATGTAACATCACGAATGGGAATAGCTGTATTATAATTTACAATAATAAAAAAATTCATTTACAAAGTTAAAAAAGCAATGATGACAATGATAAGTTAAGATAATAAATATAAACGTGTAAGACTTAGAAAAATACGAATGAAGATAGTTTAGCTGTTAGAAATCTACCTTCACACAAGTTAAACAAGTAGTAACAAGTTATGGAAATAAATACTTTTTTAAACACATTTCCAAAATGCAACTTTAAAAACATCATGAAGCCAAGTATGATCTTCGGTGCTTTTTGTTGCTTCTGAAACTCTTTTGTACTGACAAAGTGAATTGACAACACCTGAAAAAATTTCACCTAGTTCTTTGTCTTGAACCAGGTAGAAAAATGGTGAGTCGAAAGCAAGAGTAAGAATCCCAGTTGAATCCGGAATGTTTTCTTGAGGCTTTCTTTTGAATTTTCCGAAATCTTCAGGCTTTTCACATCTTTCTTCTAGTATGAAATGGCTAGTTCTGAACTTCTCATCCAGTTTGGACTTAAATTTCAATCTTCGAGTTTCGTAAGAATTTATCGTGATTTCTTCCTCTGCTGGTTCTAACTGAGCTTCTTCATCTTCAACTATTGGATAGTTATCGTCAGCTTCCTCTTCTTCATCCTGCTCTTCCACTTCTATCTTTTCTTTGGGAATGTATTTGTTATAGTTAATTATGGCACCTAGAGAGAACAATAATGTATAGAGTTATTCATAAGTAATAGAAATAATTGTAACGGGTAAAATCGTTTCGTGGTATTGTCTTAGTTGTGTTCTGGTGAGATACTAAATTACCTGTAGCAGTAGCAATTTCTACGAAATCTCCAGAAAATTCAAAATGATTTGCTTGAGCAATTGGCTGCAACTCAAATTTATATTCTTCTGGGTTGCTTTCATTGGATCTGCAGAAAGCATCGCTAATACCCATCTGGTGACACAAGAAAATATGTAAAATAATTCTGAAAGCCTAGGAATACATAGGCTTAAAGCATAATTGTATACCTTAACCAAACCCTGATAATTCCGGGATAAATTAGTGACATTCAAAGCTGGAATTTGCACCCTAAGTCGGCGGACTTCCCATCCACTGTCAGAAGTAAATGATATCTTTTGAATTTCCTCGCGAATTTTTTCAAGATTCATAAACGCGTTTGGCTTCACAAAAATCATCTTCTTTACATTTTTCTGCAAAAAAATGTCATCAAATGTTATCAATTTCAATCTACTATAACCTATGACAAGATTGACAAATAATTAACAAACCTGAATTTCAATTTGCACAGCAGAAAAGCTTTTGGCTTCTAAAACTTTAAAATCTCCTTCTCTTTCATAAAATTTTATAATTGTGTCGTAATTGAAGCTTTTCGCTCCAATATCTTGCCAAGGAATATCCCATTGTGATTTATGATAAAATGTATTGATAAACGCTCCTTGGGTTGTGTTTTCGAAAACTTTTTGCCACATTACTTCCGGGAGTAGTTCATCTTTTAATTGTTCCTTCGTTCCATTGGAGATCTGTTCGCTTATTGTCGCCCAGAATTTTTTGGGTTCATTGATGAAATCAATTTGTGTAATAAGAGTGTTCAGTTTAGATAGTTTTGGTTCCTGTTCCTGGGTTATATTGTCAAATCTTGTGTAGACGACACTACTTGTTGAGAAATTTTTCTATCAAAGAAGTAATATTTACCAAATGAAAATGTTTTGCTCTGAAAATTAATATTTTCCTTAACAAATGCAATCACTTACTTTTGAGAATTCCTTTAACATGATAGAATATTCGTTCACAATTGATTCCCCTGGAGTTCGTAACGCTTGATCGATCCCACTTGTAGGAATGTTCCATACCTTTCCATTGATAGCAGCCAGGAGATAACCAATTCCGAAAGGGTTAAAAAGCTTCACTCCAGGAATAATATCAATAGCTTCAGCAGATTTATTCGAGGAAATTATCAATTCATTTGTAAATGAATGAAAATTCTGAGTTGCACTGTCAAACGAACCTTCACAAAAAGTACACTTTGAAGGAATTGCAATCAATACGAAGCAAAGAACCTTAATATTTCTAACAGTTCGCAACATTTTAAATTCCATTTATTGGAAAATTCATACAATTTCAGCAGAACACTTTCAATTAAGTGCAGCCGATACTCGAAACAACTGTGATCACTTTCAATTACGGATAGTTGTGACTTTAAATGCGAGAAAGGTGACAATGTGAGGGTAGCAAAAGATTTCATCCATTGAAGGCAGGTCTTTTAGGGTGTGTTTTATTCAAGTTCAATACCAAAATACATGAAATTTTTCACTCTCTTCTGCATGCACATGTAAAAATCATACTAAAGCTTTCATTGTTGTTGTTTTGTAGCCGGCAAAACAGGTTTATGTTTTCGTGCACATCTGCATAATTTACATAAATATAATATTGTCATACATCTATATACATAATGCTCTTGTACAAACCTTTTGTTAACTTACAATTCAATGAAAAGGGAAAGTTATCACACTTTTCATAGAGCGGAACTGGTTTATAGAAAATAAATATTAAATTATTCTTAAACTGCTTTCTTACACTTTGGTTCTTATTTAAAGAAACTTCTGCCGAAATAAAAAAGCAAAAGTTAGTTTAACTTTCTGTTGAAGGCTTATTGGTAGTTTTCGCGAAACTTTTACAGCTCCAGAGATATACCATAGAAATCTCCTTCTTCCAAATGTCCGTAGAATTTTCCATTTTTATGGAATTGCTTTCAGCAATTGAGTTCACAAAACCAAAGAAAATTGGTCCCACTTCATTATCATTGATGTACCAGAGAAATGGTCGATTAAAAGATATTTCTTTGGTGGCAACACTCGAAAATGTATGGTTTTCTGAACTTACACTTTCAATATCTGGAATGTCTTTCTTGATTTTCTTCAGCATTTTCAGGGTAGTTTTCATTACTGTATTGTTGGTTGGATACTTCTCTTTTTTCTCCAAAGGATGACCATTTCCATTTATATCTGCACCCAGGGCAAACTCTTGAACAGCAGTTCCTTGAGATATTTAAAAATAAATAATTTTCATCCTACCTATATCTTATATATTATTGGGGAAAGATAGTTTGGCTAGCAAAGGATATATAGGTTTATCTTACCAGTTGCAGAAGCAATTTCTAAAAACTCTGAATTAAGATTAACGTAGTTAGCTTGAACTACCGGTCTGAGGTAAAAGGGGAATTTTCCGATTTGGTCATGAATTGTCGTGCAAAACGTCTCATTAATTCCCAACTGTTTATTAAAATGCAATCCATCAAATTAGATAATTGTAACGTGAATATGAATTTCCTTGTTTTATTCAAAAATTAACTTACCTGTTGCAACTCTTTGCCGTATTGGTCTAATTTCGCGAAATTGACTTCCGGGATTTTTATTTTCCAGTTGCGTTTTACCCAATTGTGTGGCAAAGGAACTTCATCTTCATCATATCCTCGAAAATGTTTTGTTAGATTGTAGGTTGGCAGCACAAAGACAACACTTTTTTTCTCATCCTACATAAAAGTACAAGTTAGCTTGTTCAATGATCAATTTAATAGAAGAAGACAATCTTTTCACCGTTTGTCTTCACCAACCATTAGCGGAACAGCAACAGCAGTATATTCATCCTCTTCTGATACGAGAAATTCGCCATCTGTCTCTAAGAAACTCCCAATTTCATCAATGTCTCCGAAAGACGAATTTACAGCAGGTTTCCAATCATATTTCCAATTATTTTTGTAGTGAAATGTACTTAAGATTGCAGCTTCTGTGTGGTCATCAAATATTCTTCCAAATGCTACAAAAGCAGAAAGTCTTAAAAAACCACACAAACTATGATTGCATATTGACAATGAAAGTTACCTTTTGGAAACAGTTCTTCTTTCAACTTCCCATTTGTCAAATTGGACACAGTGTCATCCAATTCTTCCCAGTACAAGCTACTATCCCAGCTCATTTCATTGTATTCTGCAGAAAATTGACTCAGCCGTTCTTTAAGTGATTCCAATTGCATTATATCAATTGAATTATTGTTTTGATACACGAAGTTGTGTAACGTTGATTTAGAGTCCTAGAAATTAAAGAAACATATTGAATGTACAAAACTTTTTAGAGAATGTAAATAATGATGAAACGTGTAATAATTGCTAAGACCTTTTTCAGCGTATTCAGAATATCTTTATAGGCATTTCCCATTGAACTGGCACGGACTTTGAAAATATGTTCAAACCCATTTGTAGACACATTCCAAATATTCTCGTTAATTACAGAAAGTATCAGTCCAGGCGCGAAAGGGAATGACAACGATCGACCAGATCCTAGTAAACTTCCAAAGTGACTTAATAGTGCGCTCTGACTTTCGTGCATTGGTCTAGTGTGAATACTATTTTCATAGCAGTTAGCCGTTTTCATTAAGACATAAAAACTCAGCATAGAAAATAATAACAATTTCTTCATTTTAGATATGCTAAAATTTAAATTATTGAAATGCCGAAGTCGAAATACAAAATCGTCTCGTGGAAAAGGAAATGCAGTTCAAAGCAATAAAGTATCCTATTTATTAATTGGTTTGCTACTGAAAGGTAGACTAAACAAAAACCTAATCTGTTCGTGACATTTTTGTCGTCTTCTCAACTTTCTACTTTGTTCGTAACGATACACAAAAAGGACAAACACGTTTACACATTTTGCATGCAATGTGAAACAATGTAGTTTAAGGTACCTAAAATATTTGAGTGGGTATACCTACACAGTTGGATCACTTCAGTTTACAGTTTACATTCCATATAAACATGTCATATTAATATTCTTATATCTGATATACATTAATCTCACTATGTGACATTGACATTTTAACTATGCCACTAAATCATTAGCCTTTAACAGTCAATGTCCGCAGATCACTTTATTGAGTCTTCTTATCACAATGTTAACTTTAGTCTAACGAAATTCCTATTGCTTTTGGACATAAGGAGTAGGTCTGTGGCGCATTGGACAGGTGCCCAGTGCCCACACAGCTAAACATAATATAGTTTCATCGTTTAAAGACAGAAAGTACACTAATTTGTATGATGGCACAAAAGTCCTAGAGGGAAACTTGTAGTCAGCACATATCTGTACTTTAACCAGTAAACTATGAATCTTTTGGGAATGTATATTACAGTTTTATTCTTTCGAATTGCTGTATTTTTCATAAAACTAAATACATACAAACAAAAACAAACAAGAAAAACATTGTCTGTGTATTCAATTGTCTTATGCATCATAATTATCATTTTTTACTAAAGAATCGTGGTTCTGCCATCACAAAAAGCATGTGTACCAGTGTATTATTTGTATCCATGTAAAATAAGCTGAAAAAGTAATCGATTACATTAATTTAATGTGATACTTTTAAAGAAGTAAGTTTTCCCTTTGACATTTGAATGTCCATGACTTTTCTATCCAGTATGTATAAGGATGTAGCTTTGTGTCTTTGCTGCCTACATGACATTGGTCAAGACGAGCGTTATGAAACCTGAAACAGTAGATAACGTATTTGTTTTGATAATCAATTGACTTAATGTGGGAGAAGTGTGAATTGAATAATTAATAATATTATAATGGTGTTGGTTTTGTGGTTAAGTACTTGTCAAACAGTTTCATTACCAAATTAGTTTTATTAGCTTGTGGTGAAGCAACTTTCGGGGTTGGCCTTAATTTTCTATCATTTCCTATTTCCTATCCAGTTTGTACAGTCACTTGTCACTTTTTAAATAGCCACAGAATTTTTATACGCAGTAAAGAAAATGGAAAAGATAGAGTTTTTAAAAGACCTACACCGCCACAGCTCGGAGACTCAATTAGAAACAGATTTACTGACCTCCATGAAATGGCAAATTTTTAGTATGCAATTTATTGGATACTTGCCGTTATCTATAGTACAATCGAAAGGTTTAAAATCTCTGAAACTAAAGATCTTCAGTGTTCCTACATTTTACTACGTTTTAGCAACAGTATTCATTAATTTTTATTATTTTTATTGCTTACTCAGTATGCCTAGCCTAGAAATAATTACAAAGGTTAGATCACGAACTGAGACAGGAGTGTTTGTAGGAATGGGGGCAATACATTTTTTATCATTCCTTTATTACCGATTAATGGGTATTCCTTTCTCAAAACAATTTCTTGCGTTTTGGAAGTGTAACATTGACAAGCTATCAAGTTTTGAGAAAAATAAATATTATGCCCCACAAACTATTAATGTCAATTGTAAAAGTAAACGCAATGAACCCTACTTGGATTGGATGTATTTTAGGAATAGTTAATGTGGTGCAATATTCAACGCAATGCTTAGTTATCCGAGATGATCTTGAACGAGACACTTGCAATTCTTTTATGACTTTACCATTATGGCCAATGGAAGAAATAATCCACATTTTTAATGTTGTGTTCATGTCCTTTTTCCTTGATTTGTACAGCAGCTATTTTATAGCAATTTCTAAGGAAATTGAAGATATTGCAGTAGAAATTAACTCCCATGATATGCATTTGGATAGAATAGATATTGAGTATCATAGAAAACTGTCTAAACTCCATCTCAGTACTGTTCGACTCGACAGTTTGGACGAGAGAATTGTCGAATGCTTGCGAAAATACAAAGTAGTCGAAAAACTTGTTGCTGAATATACTTCACTATTTTCTACGCGCATTTTTATCGAAATTTTAATCAATTTCACTGGTGTGCTCGGCTATGCCTTTTTTTCTTACATGTGGTGGTGCCATTACGGAAACACTTATCCTGTCTTCGGAGCTGCTGTACCATTATTTGTTTTCTGCTATGTATATGTACCATTTGTCTACCCAAGGAACAAATCTTACACTAAAGTCCCGAACCATTGCATTTGCTTTGGAAGAAATACCTCTCAAATACTTGAGCATCTCTACGAAATTACAGGTACTCAGAGTAGTACTTATCAGCACCATAAATTACGGATAGACTTTTAGTCTTAACTCTATTTTCTCAACACTACAATAATAAAATAGTTTGCACATGATGTTGCGATAATAATAAAGGTAGTTATAAGAAGTCTTAAGAAACCAGGTTATATGAATGGTTCATAAAAAGGTACAAATGTTGGTCAACAAACTAAATACGTCTCCACCCATGATAAACCCAGGGAATTTTTACAGTCTCCAAAGATCTACTGCTACATCTGTAAGTTATTAAAATAAACTTTGTTCTGATTGGGATGATACAGTCAAACTAGTTTCTAAAACGGATTTTAAGCTTTAAATGTTCATTCTTAGATGATTGCTGCTATTACTACCTATTTGGTAATTATGGTTCAGTTTCGTGATGGCGACTACACATCACAGTAAAGAATGAAAACTATACCAGCCAGGATTTTACTGACTTAAAGTATTATTCATGTCACAAATAATACTTCGGTATAAAATATGCTGAATAACACCTTAAGAATATCTAAACATAGGTTTTTCATGAAATATTATAGGCATGAAAAGTTCAGCTTTCGTAAGTGACTCAAAGTTAATATTGTAAAGTTTATCAAAATAAAATAGTCAGAAATAAAACAAAAACTCTTTTTTAACTATCCTCAACTTGAGCTGATGCATTGATTGACTAAGGCCAACATTACAGAGATTGGGAACATAATATAGGTATCTATATGTGATTTCAGCATTTGGTACTTTGGCAGAAGTGTGATTGTGAAATAATAAAAGACAATAGCACAATTCTTTAAATATTAATACACTAGCAGCATAAAGCTCGTGGTTTACTATCGTAATGATTAAAAATTACTTAGTTTGTAAACTTTCCTTCATTGCATTCGACAGTAAAAATATGTGATGAAATTATTATACCATATTTTTAGCGTATAATAATCCTAAAGCACTCAATAGCTGTGCAGTGATAGAATTTCCGGTGACCATCAAAAGATACTAACCATGACCACAACACAACCGGGATAAGATTCTCTAGTAGCTGCTAAACTTATATTTAGTATTTAATTTACGACACATAATATTACCCAGCCAGAACCAGAACCATTAAATAATACAAAACCGCATACACACAAAATCAAACAATTATCGCGATTAGAGTCTCTTTAATAACTAGTATTGCTATTACAGACATACTTAAAAGTTAAAGCAAACTAATTATGTAATTAATATAAGTGCATGCATTGGCCGGGAATTAATATAAGTTGGAACTTCCTTTTTCCTTGTGTCAAATGTTCTGAGTTCTGTTAACTAAAAAGCGAAAACCTTTTATTCTCTAATTATCATTAATATTAAACCAATTCTAACCAAGCACTTAAAACAGAAATATATTCTGAGAACTTATTACTTAAAATAACATTTTACAAAGTACAAAAAATGAATTTTTGGCGTGGTCGTAACATTTTTGTAGTTATTACATGTCTTTTTATCTGTCTAACCGAAACTTTTTCATTACGTCAAGATGATGATTGGAATCGTGTGGAACTGAAAAAGAATAATAAACCTCGACCAAAACCGAAAACAAACTGCAATCAGAATCTGCAAAGTGACATCCTTCATTTGCAAAGCTTAAATCTAAAGTTAATGGATCTTTTACACAAAATAAAAAAAGAATCTGGTAAATGATTATGAATTTTAACTAATTCTTATTAATCTAATTGTTTATGAGATTATCTCCATTGTTTGTTGTTTTACAGATTCAGATGAACTTGACCTTTAGTTGAAGACACTCTGCGGAAAATATGACTAGTAATACAACTTATGAAAACAGTATTTCCAATGCAAACTTGGAAACTATCGCTATAAATACATAACTAAATTCATCTAGTATATTTACTTTTGCTACTTAATTTAAAAATTTAAATAAATTATTTGTTACATAGTATAGACACGATCCTTGTATAGATAAGTAGTTTCAAATTAATATTATTATAATAAACGCATACAATCCAGCTACGTATTCAAGCTTCAAACTGATGATCGTATTTCACTTGCATATTTAACTATTGATCCATAATTGGTTATAAATAAAAACTATTGTCTCTTCGGAGGAACTTGCATTTGTATATTTAAAAAAAACATGTTTAGTCTTTAGATACGCTTTAGATAAGGATTACAAGTCTTGAACAATAAAAATTTAATCTTCTAAAACGAATTTTCACTCAAAATAAAAACATATTACTTGTACATTGCATTCTCACAATCCATTTTCATATCCCTGTTTCACTGCTGTCCTTCCTTCATCCTTCGCTCTAGTCTCTAGGATCTTTGGAGGGTTTGTTTAACTTTAGGACTTTATCTAACAACTATTGTAGGCGCTATTCAAGATGTCATCAATAAAGTATCATCATCAATTTAGAATCAATTTAGTATTGCAGAAACTTTTTTAATTTCATATCTTGAGGTTAAAGTAAGTAATGCTCTGGAAAAATCGGGGTGGCATTTTTTTATTAATGAGTATCGCATGTGAAACCAATAATCTTCCTTTCGGGTAAGATATCCATACATAAACCACATGTACCAAAATAAACCCACTTTAAATCAAATATGATTTCCGCCCATCATGCTTAGTACATATAGTACATACTATCGAAATTAGAAATAGGGTCAGGCAGATTTTTATGACTTTTAATAGCACTGACATTTGAGTTTACAATTATATGACCACATAAGGAGATGTAATGCGTGTGATGATTTCTTAGTGGTTTTTGTATCTATTTTACCTAATAAGAGGGAAAAAAATCTACAGCAAGGAAACCACAAGGAAATTCATAAATGACCAATTAAAGTGCGGCGATCAGTCATATCTTGTTGATAATTTCCAAATAAAAACTATAAATTGGATGTGAAGTATCATTATAGTTTAATTGCACTCTAGATTTGATTGAATAACAAAAAATTGTGTTTATTTTATCCAATTTCTATTGCTAGAAAGCACTGAAAAGATGAACTTTTCTTATTTTTTTGTAGTCTTTTGTATTCTTATCTACACAACTGCAACTTTAGCAATACCAGAGTGGATACATGACAGTGTGCAGGAGAAAAAACCTGAAAAAAAGAAAAGTAATATTAAAAAACCTCATAAAGGTCCATCTCCAAAATTTGACGTACTGTTCCATAAGTAACCTTCAGTCTCCACAATGAATCTCTATACAGACATAACACACCAAAATATATTCAAGTAAGTAATCGTCTTAGCTAAATACAGATACGATTTTATTAAACATCTAAGAGAACCTAAACTTTTTTTTACATTGGAACTTATTCTTGGTTTTATAGATTTGGAACTCCCTTTACTTAAATGTATGTCAAAATCAAAAGCTGTTCTTGTAGTAGTAAATTGTTAAGGAAATGATACAATTACTATTGTGTAGTACGATTCGAATTCGAAATATATTTATTATGTCTTTAGTACGTAAGTTGTCTTATTGTAATATTTATACAAAAGGTTTGACATTTTAATAAAGTAAAATAAAAACCAATCACAGCAAGCAGGCAATCAAACTTGAACACAATAAATAGGACAATGATAATATTCACGATATCATGAACGATTCATAAACACGTACCTATAGTATACAGCATACATATTAATTAAGACTGAAATCAGAGAATATCATATTATTCAAAGCTTTGAGCTATAAGCGGAAATGATTTTATGGTATTATTTTAGTAATTCATATTTCCATATTTACACTTGATGAGTTTTCCTATCTGCCTCCAGTACCTACCCAAAAAGCATATTATTTGGAATGGTGACTCATTAATCAATATTATATTACTTAAAATAAAAAATTTGGTAAATGACCATTTTAATTAGTACATAATTTACTGAAATAATAATCTTCGTATTATCTTTCATCTTTCCAACTATTGCCTACATTTGTTCTTAAAATAATTAGTATTATGAATTCTTGATTGTTATGCTTTACCTTTACCAATTCGGATGAGCTTGACTTTATCTAGGGAAAATACGGCTAGTAGTACAACTTATAGAAACAACATTTGCAATGGAAAAATACGTTTAAATGGGTACCTATTTAATTAATTAATCTTATCCCAATCCAGTCTAATGCATTCAGAGCTAAAAATTTGTACTGAACCTGCGTGTTTAATCACTGGTCTGTAAGAAAGGAAATTATAATTGGCTAGAAACGTTTCCGGTATTCCAAAAATGTGTCTTCAAGATTATTGCTTACTTATTAAGCAGATTAGTTTGCTTATTAAGCTTGCCCGGGAACAGTGTGAATATGATAATGCAATAAGCAGTAAAGAAGACCAGAAGACGTCCGTATGCATTTTGTTGAAAGCAGGTAAGTGGTAAACGCGAGTTAATCGAAATAAACTTGTGGTTGTTATAAACCGATGACACCATAATTAATACGGTGTACTTGCAACGGTACGATACCAGAATGGAAATCATCACACTTCATGGCCAAATATCTCATGTAGCGATACTAATGACACTCTCTCATATAATGCCCATAATTTCATAACAAATGCAATCAAAAATTAAATTAAAAACTATGCTTAAAAATTCAAATTGTAATTTAATTTTCTTAAAAAGCTTCTTGCATGCTGCGTGGAATACCTTATAATATGATTTCATTACACCCCTCCACCGTTCTATAAATCGTCTTTTAGTAATTATTATTCAAACTTTACTTGCTTGTAAACCATAAGTGATGATAAGATAGTCTACCAGTTACCACTAGTATAATCTTGTGGTTGTTATTATTATAAATTGGCAAAGTACTGCGAAGTACGAATCTAGGAATGGATGGAATTGAATAAACCACACAATTCTTCTACTTTTCGAGCTAATCATGAGCTTCCTTCCAAATAATGGTGGTTAAAAATCCTATATAAGTCATGTAAAATGAATAGTTCGAAATTGTCTGCCTCAATAAGTTGTCGAACTAAGTTCCCTATAACCAAAGGGATCTTTTACTTCAATATTTATTTCACTCCATTTAATTCTAATTTAAACTAAAGCTAATCAACCATAATTTTGGTAACCAAAACAGAAAAATGAAATTTTCTAATATTTTTGTTGTCTTCTGCCTACTAATAGTAACGACTGTAACTTTTGCGCTTCCTGTGCATTTATACGGAGAACCTGGCTCAACACAGACACAGCGAGCAAATAAAAAGCCAGCTCGTCCGAATTTGCTAAATGTATCCAGTTATCGCGAATATCGCGATAAGCGCCGTTCGTAATCTCAAGCAAGCTACGAAATGTGTTTTCAAAAACAAATTTTCCGGTAACAATTTTAGTACTAACAAATTTACATTTTTATTGAATGGATCGATAAATTCAAATAGCAAGCATGAATTGAATTCCATTCCCATGCACTTTTAAATTCAACTTGATTTGTGATTTACAGATATGAAGCCCTGTCATTAGTCATTAACTGAATACACAAAAATTAACCTTGGTTCTGCCCTGCCCTAACTGTCTCTTAAAGTGGTCCAATTACCACATCTTTTGCAAATATACTTATAAATCATTAAGTAAAGCTCCTAACTGTCATTACAATGCTGTACTATAGTTATACACTTATAAATGTAGAATGCTATTATTATAGCAAAAATATATTTGCTAATAGTTATAATTTGTTTCAGTTATAATAATAATTGTTTTTGTAATGCCAATAATAATTTTTTGCTAATGTCTATGTTCTATAATTATTATTGAGTCATATAGCTGTAGACCATTTTTGTCTTGCAAAATCAACTGTTTGAAGCTCAATATGTATATCTACTAAAGAAACTAAATATTTGTAGTGCATTGTTACAATTTAGATGAGGAAAATTATTGTCAATTGGAGTCTGTCTGAATAAACAAAACCTTGTTACGTGAAATTTCCAATTGTGGTTTTTATTTTCCCTGCATTTAATGGTAATAAATGTATTTTAAATGTACATGCAAACGCAGAATATGATATTGTTAGAACATATTCACTGACAATTGCGACCATCAAACACATAACTATATAATTAGGAAGGATTCTAATAATGATTAATTTCAAGTAAAGAGCTTGTTTGGTTAGGCAAATACAAAAAGTTTCCATTAAAAATCCTGTCATTGTATGATAGTTTAATTAAACTTTTTACATAATCGTTGCGGTTAGTGTTTTATCTGGTCTCTTATGCTTGATG
>JABASH010001679.1:0-24416 GCA_019776445.1 Tomocerus maximus | reverse complement strand
ATAAGAAATCTATGTACGTTCTTCCCAATTCTCTACACTTTGTATCTATCTACATAGACAGACTCCTCGGAATGTAATAGCTAATGCGGGTTTCCACATAAGTATGTCCTGTCCTGTTCAGATAATACAGCCAAATAAGAAACCCAGGTATGTAATGCAATCTAATGGCTTTAGTGCTATTATATAATACATAATTCTCTTACCAGCATGTATCTAGTAAGTAATATTTGGGCTGAGCACGATAGGATGTTGCGTATAATATATAAGTGTATATAGGTAGGTATAGTAGAATGCTATATCTTAGTAGAGAATGTATAAAAAGGAATGCATGCGTTTGCCGTGCATGCACTACTCTGTACTAGTAATTCAAGTGTTATGTATGTATGTTGGGTTTACTGCCTACTACAATAGAAAAGGTATGTTCTTTTGAGTAAAGTTACCTGGTTTGGTTTTGGTTGCCGAGTGTTGTGATGTTCTAATGTGAGCAGTGCGAAGCTCCTCTCTATTCTTCTGTAATGACATGGATGCTGAAGGGGCTCGTGAAAAAATGTTAACGAGTTCTGGAAGAATCATCATCATCATTATCATCATCAGAGAAAGAGAGAATAGAGGCACAGAACGTAGCGCAGTCAGTACGCTACAGGTACAACAATGTATTTATTCTGTCTATCTCTACGTGAACTCTGTACAACAGTGTTCAGAAAAAGCATTAAAAACTCCTAGAACCTATACACATTACATAAAGAACAGACAAAACACATATTTGTAGCAGGTGGATAATGTGAAATCAACTAAGCTTCATTTTCAGTCTTTCCTTTCTTTATCAAATGGCCATTTTTATGTGCTTCATGTTTTTAAATTTTCTTTAATGAATTTTGCTTTGCTTCCACTCTATCTGTAGCTGTAGCCCCACTTTTCATCAAAACACATTCCCTACTCTACATAAACACTCTCAATGCCACTACTATTACTACAATCTATTATTGACCTCTATTGTTGTGCTATAAACACTTTTCTATTTTACAGGATGGGAAACAAACACTCGTGTTGTATTGCAGAGTCCACTTCTACCTGGATTCCATACCCCAAAATTTGTAAGTCATTGTTATGTTCTACTTAGGGAGTACGATTATGGTAAATATATCTTGACGCCTGCCTCCCCAGATTGACAGAACCCATAAACTACTAATTGCCGTCCTCATTATCCACACGAACCTACCTAGACGCAAAATATATATCGGAATTCCATACTATTGCATTTTACCCAATACATAATACTAGTAGTTGAGGTATATGCAGTTATTGCTTGTATTCTGACTCTATCTATAGATAGCTACTCGGAAAATGTATAAGAATGTCAGAAATTGTTTACCTGACGCGTATAGCAAGTTCATAGTTCATTTTCTAGACAAATCGTTTAAAACTTATACTTTCAGGAGGGTTCTCAAAAATAAACATTTTGCTATGCCCAATAGTTCTCCTTTGTCCATATACCTATAAGGAACTTGGTACAGGAATGCTCAAGAAATGATGTCTGTAACAACCCTTTTGGTTTCATTCACAAAAATATATAAAAAACAAAAATATAAATATTACATGAATCATACTGACACAGTTTTCTGTTGTGGCTATACGTAATATTATGCGACAGAATCGAGACAACAAAAGACAAACTCCTTTGACTAAACATAATATTTCTCGAAACCATCATTTGTCTCTGTCATTTCTTCTTGATATCATTTGTCTTCCTGACTTGACTTTGACTTAATCTCTCTTCAGAAGCACACGTATCTACTAGGCGTGCATTGTGTGGGATGTCCCATCCGGTATCCCAACCAATCTTATCAATGGACATAATATTTTCAATAACCAGCCAGACTAGATGTCAATTTTAAAAAGATACACCCCGAGAAGTGCAGATATATTTACTTCAAGCTATCACATGAATGCTGTACCAAAAAAACTGGTAACAGATTTCCGGTCTAAGATTTTGGATACATTGTTAATACTTGGCTAACATTTGAGTTGGGCGAGGTCGTGTGCTTACAAATTATATGTACAGATAATGCTATTTGCATTTGCGTTATACTTAAATATCTGTATAGTGTAAAACGCAATTATATGCATATTATAAACAATTATAAGGACAGATGATGATGATCATATCTAGTCGTGATATTCAAATATACATTACAGTTTAAATGAGCTTATTGCAGCAAACGTGAAAATAAATAGCAAAAATAAATGTAGTATGTCCGCATAAAATCTTGATTACTGATCATACCCTCGACAATGAAATGATAAAAAGCGATAGGTTCTTAGTTAGAATATATTATGTAGAAAAGGGTTAGGAGTATAAATATTTTTATTCATTTTGTTGTAGCAATATTTGTAAGTTGATTGAGCGTTTGTTTATTTTGTGACAGTGATGTCGTGTCAATCCTCCACTACTACCTCCAACTACGACAAAACCTAACCTCGGCTCCTCGGTTTCCACCAGCAAGTATAGTTCAACCGGTTGCATTAGCATTCCAATGTGAGTTGGGTGACTGGCGACCATGTCAAGAGAGTCCAAGATGGGCTCAAGGGTTAAATACCTCTCTGGGTCCTACACTTACCCGGGCACATCAAGCCTTGGCTGGACTTGGGCAACATGCTGCACGGAATGCATTTATTCGGGCAGTCATGCCACAGTACAATATGCATTTATTTGGTATGACTCTCCGAACCAAAGACGGAAAAGATGCTCCAGTATGGATTGGGGTCACTCCCAAAGGAATCGAAGTTTATCAGGTAAATTATTATCTCCACTTCTCATTTATAAAAATGCTCAAAGGCAAGACTGACTCCACTGCATACGTGAGATAAGAAGGGAGCACTAAAAGACTAAATTATTCCAATTATTCTATTTTAACAGAACGCAGTCGGATGCATGGAGATTCCAGAGCAGCCCAAACTGACTTTCCTGTGGGCAAACATAACAAAGCTTTACTTTGAGGTATGCTCACTCAGTTATTTCTCCGCATATTTACAACTTGTACATTAAAATACGTAACATTTTTTATTTGAGAGCAACATACCGCATAGATACAACTTTCTTGGTATTTTGAGTAGTTTTCTCGGTAGATCTCTAGATCATAAATTGATTAGAGTATAAAATGAAGTTATACAGAATGATGTGGCAAATAGTATATTGCGTATACTTCATTAGTAGTACATCTTTGAAATATATTTTAGAGTTGTGAGTGTAGAATATCTTTTGTCCATGTCAACTCAAATCAGGATCAGTTTATTACCCTGATCAATGCATTGGGTCGGACTGGTATGCATACATTAAAATTTTATGCCACCATGAATATCGACAAAAACAAAAATACAGTTTGCGCCTTAGAAGCATCTGAGACTACCTCTCCGTGTCTACTTATTAAATAGAGTAAACATGAAATTGGTCGTAAAAGAAGAAATGATAATCTTGAACAACTGTATTATGTATCTGCTTATATCTGTATTCGTACTTATAGTAGATTAATATTTTCCAAACCCCCGTACTAGTTTTGGCTAGAAAAGGAAGATGAGAATCTGACTTGCTAACTAGCGATAAGTACTAAAAAGATTATTAACTACGGAATAAAAGTAAGTATATCAGAATCCGATAGAATAAGCTAACCGGTAATATTGAGGAATTTGGTATCATTATGCTGAGATATGTTGCTCTATAAGGGTTAATAATTCAAGTTATGTAAAGTGCAAAGATATTGTGTGTAAAATGAATCGAATGTTCTAAAGCATGTTTTTCTTGTCTTTTGTGATCAGAGGAAGAAATTTGAGATTCGTGGGCGAGCATGTCCATGGGCTGGTTCTACACAGAAATTATCATTCACAGCAGCCAGCGAGTCGGTACCTCGTCACCTTCTACTTCTCTGTCGCTCTACTCATCAATTCCACCTTTCCAATCACAAAATTCTGCTCACAGAGCTGACGAATGTGGCTGCTACAGTGGCCAGTGTCCCTCTTTCTCATAAACCATCCGTGAGCAACAATACTGGTGATACCAGTTGTAATTCGACACTCCTTAGCTCTTCAAAAAATGACGAGAAGATGCTGGATCTGTCTTTATGGGCTGATGGGCTTCTCCTGTCTGGTGAGTCAAGTGAGCACCAGCGAGTGTCTGTCATTAGCAATGCTTCTTCCAACACCACCTCGGGCATCGTTTCTGATCGCGTCTACAGCTTGGATGGCAGTGAAGGTACGCCTCGACCATCATTTCCGACTCATCTCCCTAATAAACATACTTTATTACTATTCCCAATAACACTTGTACAATCAAACAGAAGAGACAACTATACTTATGCAATTCTCAATGATCATATACATATTATGACATCATTATATACTCACAGTAGTCAAGTATTTAATCCCCGGGTATATTTTGGCAAGAATCTGTATTCGGAAAAGAATTAGACAATGTTACAGAATGCATGAGGAATCTATGTAGGTAATGAGCCGATAGTATCGTATTGAGACTTAAGACTTACGACAACCCTATCAAGTTCTTAGGGACTCGAGAAAGACAATTATAATTACTGGTATGTAAAAGAATATGAAAGACTATACTTTCTCGAGTTTAGTCTGGGAGGAAAGAAAAGCTGAAGTTTGTGGAAATAAAAAATGCAGGCAACTACACGAACATAAGCTGTCGTAATCTGTGTACTCGTTTCTTGAAGGAAACGAAAGCAAGATGGGAATACATTCCTGATGTTTCCATAATATTTTGAGTTTGTACTTAGGTATAGGATGCAGACATAATATACATTGAATATTAATGTCTGCGGAGCGAGTCGGGAGATAATAGTCGTGAGATGGTAGAACAAATAGTGGAAGAATGTAAAAATGATGTTGATAGTATGAGGTAAAGAGTTGAGGTAAATTGGAGCTATTATGTGTATGATTTATATGAAATTACATCATTTGTAGGATTTGGATTGTAGCCGGATTGTTAAACTAGAATTAGTGAGGCTGTAGTATGGCACTATGGCATGCAAGTTTGTTAGGAGCGAGCAGCGTTTGTTGAGTTTGATGGAGTGAAATGATGGTGTAATAGATTTATGTAATGCGTTGATGGATTTGGAGTTTGGTTGTCTCTGCTATGTGATTATTGAATTGAAATGAATCGAGAGAGACTGATGTTACGTGTTTTGTTTGTTGTTTTTTGTGGGTGAGTAGAAGACTTGGAACTGCGAGAGATTTCTGATTGCTGTACAGAGAGAACGCACAATACCAACAATTCGACGTCCTTAGAATCGTTGAGCCAGAGGCATCCTCCGCCGCCTCGACCTCATCATTTGTCAAAACTTCAGTGCAGCACCAGCAATTTGCCTGTAGCTGAAGATGAGGAGAGTGAGGCTAAGTTTTGGTACTGTGATTCTGACTGTGAAGATTGCGATGATGCAGGGCCATGTAGGTCACTGCTGGTACGAACTATTGGTGAAAAAAGAGGATGTGCTGGGCATTGTGAGTGCAACTCGTGCACGGCTGATGAGGATGAGATTGATGGGATTGAGTTGTGCTCTTCTGAGTTAGGTCAACATCACACGAATACTCCGTCCATGGCGAGTGAGTTGACCCTGAAGGCAGTGGACATCATTTCTGGCTCGACGACACCACCGACCTCGACGACGAAGACGAAAATAGAGGCGCTGGACAGGACATCGAAAAAAGACTCGGACAGTGAGAGGAAAATGGAGGACAAAGTGTCAGATTGTGATGCTAAAGACAAAGATCAAGTACAAAAAGAGAGGTTGCAGTGTGGGAAGGTGGAAGTGAGTGTGGAGAGTGATGGGGAGGACGGGGAGGAATTGGAGCAAGAAGAGTATAAGTTAGATGACCATGTGTATGGTGAAATCTGTGAGGATCCACTTACGAACAATAAGACTGATGATGATAATGAAGAAAGACAGTATTCTACAATAGACGGTGACGATAGTGGTAGTATTAGTAATAATGATAGGGTAAAAGTAAAAGCTCCGAAGCCTAAGCCTCGTTACAGCTGCATTAAGTCAATAGAGCCACAAAAACTGGGTTGTAAATGCAGATCGAAAGAGAAATGCACGACTGGGGGAAATAGTGCACAGAATGGTGGTAATAATATGAAATTATGTGACAAGTCTGTCATTTCTGGAAAGGAATGCAAGAGAAGTTATAGTACAAATGTAATTGTAGCAAAGGAAAATGGACTCACTCCGAAAATTGCTTCTTTGAAGTGTCTGAGAACGCAAAGGGCGTCACCTTGGGTTTCGTCTGACGACAGGAAATACAGCAATAACAAGACAGACAGTAGTGGCGCCTTACAACATAGCAATTATGTAGAATTCGGAGAGAAATTACAGCAAGGACGTTATCCCGGAACAAGGACTGTCAGCGACAACTTCAATACTGACTCAGATTATGTACAACTACCACCTTTGTTTCCCAGACCTTTACCAAAAAAACCGACCTCATCTAAACTGTGGAAACTTGTGTCGAAAACCAATGGACGTGAGTATAGTCCGAATTCTTCGCTGTCTCACATCTCTCAATCTAACCACGTAAATACGCTTCCCAGAAGAAAATCAGAGTTTTGCTACAGTGTTCAACACGAGAGTGAATTGAGAGAAAGAATTCCCCCAGTTTCAAATTTCAATAAGAATGTTTCAAAATCTACGACAGCACTGAATAATATCGGACAGAGAAAACCAGAGCCTCCACCAAAACCGAGAAAATACCCGAGTTTGTCTTCCAGCAAAGCTGTAGATGCTCGTTTTATCGCGACGAAACCACAAATCCTTGTACAAACTGCATATGCAACTCCTGCTCCAATCGTCATCCCAAGTCAAGCTCAAGTTCTTTTCCGTGGCTCAAAAATACCACCCGGAGGACCATACCATGCTAGCCAGATGAGCTCTGCTCCAATTCTCCAGCATTCTCAAAGTGTTGACAACATCTACGATACAGTAGCTTCGGAAGAGCCATTTGTCCCGACAATAACTCCACCCTTACCACCTTATCCAAAAACTTCAACACCTGTTATCATCCGGCCAAATAATTACATCGATGTCCACGCCTCTTCAGTCAAGAACAAAACACAAGGAGCAGGAGCCACCGCGTCTTATCTCAATGGACTTGGTGTTCCAGGAAAAAACATAGGCAACAGATGCGGCAGTGTACCCAACAATCTAAATAATTTTTTAATTGGTCTGCAGAATCTCAAACCACTTTCCAGAGCTCCGATAGTTCATCCTGGGGCTACGAGTTGTTTGTCACTCTCCTCTGCCACAGCTACAACTCCAGCTAACAATGCAAACAACATTCACGGACTTGCTATGCAAAACACCTTACCATGTGCAAATGCTAATCTAATGAATATGAGCTTGTCATCTCTGCCCATGTCAATGGCGAACCAACATCATCACCAAAAAGGGAATCTAAGTGCAGTTTCTTCTTCGCCAAACGGAGGACCTGGCTCTTCAAGATTTACTACGGTGTATACCAGTCAACTCTCTCGCTCACAAATCCAACAATTCAAAGCTCAACTCTATTCGGACAGGGACTACGTCATTTTCCCACCGAAAGATCCCAGAGTTAGCCAACAAGAGTACTTCGACTCCAAGAGTCTTAGCTACACCACAGTAGATTCCAATACGAATAGCAATCCAATATTGAGCAATGCATGTTCATACCAAATGAGCGATATCCCACCGCCGTATCTTCCTCCACCGCCACCTTACCCTCTAACTGCGGTCACCAGTCAAATAGGGCCTAGCCATAAGCCACCAGGAAAACCTCCCATGCCAATTCCAGCAGTGACAACTAGCAATCACAGTGTTGCAGCCACAGTCTCCTCCGCTCCATATTATCATACATCTTACCAGTCTTTGTACAATGTGGGCTCGAATGCCTCTCTAGTGTTCGTCTTCGCAGTATGGCTACTACGCTGGAGTCAGTAGTGTTGGAGGAGGTAACGGTGGAAGCAGTGGACTTAATGCAGAGAACTTGCAACGATTTCTATCCACCCAAAGTCTAGCTGGGAGCAATACGTCAACTCCGATTTATTACCCTAGCTCCACTCAATCTGCCCCGCCACTTCCACCTTACAAAAACTCGGGCCAAGTTATCATCGAAAATGGGATGCGTAAAGCTGTCCAACTCATGAATAGTCGCACCAAGACCAACAGTGAGGAAAGAATGCGAATGAAATTATGTCGCTCCGAGGAATCTTTGTACTCCCATCCTACCAAAGAAACTGAGGAGAAGCTACAGGCTATGTATAATCTACCTCCCCCACCTCCATATAATAATCGTGGACAGGTAAGCATTATCTAACACTTTTTCAACAATCTAGTAGCAAGATATTGATTGCAGTGCACATCCCTTCAGTAGAAAATTACTGAAAATCAATTGTTTCTCAAGAGTAGCTTGTCAAATCAATTTTGTAAACATTTCTTACCCTTTTCACAGATTATTTCTCCAAGTGAACTGGATTTGGCTAAACTTCGAGCTCGCTGTGCTGCAATGGAGCTGCCATTACTTCGGGCCCTATGTAGTGACGGAGACTTGCTAACTCAAACAAAACCAAGAACTAAAATTCGACCCACAGCTCATGCACATCCAAAACTAGCTCCTAAGCAACTTTCTTTACCAATGAAACCGCCAAAACCAGCTCCGGTGACTCCGCCGAAACCAGCTCCACACCAGCAAAAAACATAGCCCATCTTTATTTATAGCCAATCTAGAAAAACAGAAAGTTTGAAGAGCTATGTCAGCTATGTTACCGGTAGCCGCTGATAGCCATCATCCCACCTTAATATAAATCTTCAAAGTATTCAAACACAGCCAGTGAATCATGAAATCTACAAATCAACATGAAAGTGTAGAAAATTACCAGGTTTAGTATATTTACAAGCTTTAACAATTCTGTTCACAATTTTACTTAGGAATCAACAGAGTGAATTGGAACGAATTTAATTATTACTTATGCCCATTATGGCACGACTACTTCTCTAATTGAAGTATAGAATTATAGTATTAAAAGTTAAGAGTATATAGTTATTAGAAATGTTATAGCAGTTTGTCTCGTCTTAAGAGATATGTAATTTTCTTATGAAAACGTATATAGACATACATAATTACTATGTATAGTTACTTAGTTCTGTTTTAACAAAGTGAGCCAGATATATCTATTTACTTGTATAAACAATATTTAAGGCATGTTAAATGCAAACTGATTAGAAATGTACAGTATAGAATAGTGAATAGATTAGATATTATGTAGTTTTAGTGAACAACAGAAATACGTGTACTCAAAGTATAGTTAAGTTAAATAGAATATAGCAATAAGAAACTGACACTGACTTTGTATAGAGATTTTTAACTGTAGCATTTAATTATTGTTGTAATTAAGGTTCTTAAGTAGATTGTAGTTTGTAGACTTGTATAATGCAGACAGGTTGACGTTTTCTAAAATGTACATAATTGGTAGGGTTGGAACAGGAATATTCATATAGTTGCACATAAGCATACAACATTTATATAAAGTTGAGTAAGGTCAGGCTACAAGGTATAAATAGACTTAGAATAATATTCGTGTTAATATTTTAGGAAATGCAACCGGAAAAGGTAATTAATAATGTAACTGCTAAGAAATGACGAGTAGACTTCATCTACATGATATAATAATACTAACTATAATGTTTAGAATGTGTTCAAAACACGAGCACACGACATTAATTCCCACCTGAAGTTGTTTCACAAAAGGAACAATTGAAAAACGTAACATGATAATGTAATGTACATTGTTCTGTGGCCATACAAATATTTTACTTGTTATTGTTGTTACCCTTTACTTGAACAATTTTTCTTGAATTTACCTTTCCAAAATTCTTCCTTTAACATTTTTGGGACTGGTTGTTTTTCTAATTATCATATTATATGCACTTCCCGACGATTATTGATGAGTCAAGCCATAACATAACAGAATTACTAAGTTTTAAGTAGAGAATAAATTAATGTATGTATTTAACTTTCAAAAGATACGTATAGCCTTACATAAGGTGTTAGCATGTTATGAAAAGATTGTATAGTACAATATTTGGCAAAAGTGACTTTCTATCTAAATGTAGATAACTTGTAGTTTTTATTGTAATTCATTTAGTGTAGAGTGCTAGTAGTAATTGTATCTGCATTTGCCTATGCCCTTATTTCATCACTAAGCTCATTTGAATGAATTGATTATCAATACACAGTAATGTACGTACGTAAATGTGCAAGTTTGTATGGTGTTTGATGTGTTATGTTATGTTGCAGACAATCAAAGTCAAATAAATAGTTGAATATTATAACAAATAGGTACGCCTTTAGCCTCAATTACTTAAAAATAGTGGCAAAATCTACAATCTAACAAACTCAGGTGAATAAATGTAGTGTTTTCAAGTAACGATTTTAACTGAGATATGCAGACATATAGATAAGTAGTCTCTGGATGATTGAAAATGTGCCTACTTTTAAAAGCAGAATCATTAACTTACATTTTACACATTGTCCAAGGTTCTACATTAATCCAGGCATGCATTACAAAATAGGTACATTTCATCAGCACTTCATTTGGGGAGTTTGATTGCAAGAACCAGCATATAAGTGAGGTTCTAGAGGGAAAAATTGGGAAATTAAACAATGAGAGGTGCTAGGTTAAAGGGTAGGTCGGGATCATTGGTGTCCGAATGATGGGATGTACCTAATAGCTTTTACTACGTTGGATAATAGAATCTTGGACATACAGTTAGTATTCATAATGGCAAATTAAAAATGTTCCAAGTTGCAAATGTAATATCTACTAAACTTCTACCCTTATTGTTAATGAAACCTAAGCAATACAAGATTTCTCATTTCAGAAAAAGAATCTGTCAGGCACGTAATAACTCAAGATACATATAATTGTTGTTATTTTGCTTATGCCACAAGTAACCTTTCAACTTACGTACAAAATAATTAATTACATATAATACATAATCCATTTTGAATTTTAAGAACAAACTAGTGTATCACAATAAGTACAGTACACTTTGCTCAATACTTTACTTGTGAATATTTGAATACATAAATGAAACACAACCATCATACACAACATACAGACAAATAAAAATCCTTAGATTATTAAGTAATCAGAACTGTTAAGTACACGGTAGACAATAATACTTAGTTATGCTATGAAACTATTGACTGTATTAAAACTGGGTCATATAATGCGTGTAAATGCCTATAAGAATTATTTTGAGAATGTATTGTAATACTGTTTTGTCTGGCCCTGCCCATGGATTACTAAAATTATTTAGAATGTATAATGCTGTATGATCTTGCTACTAACGATCGGAAGCCAATACGAAAGATGCTATTATTCCTTTGTCAGCTCAGTTTGAAATGAACGATGAATGCTTTGCGATTATGAAGGCAGTGCTGCTGCCATTAAAAATCTTAAGAAAAATTAACTCCTACTTCTGATTTGTGCACATCATTTTTAGTCTTGTCATAAATATTAGGTTTACTGCATTGATTTCAATTATTTCTTCCAGTATTACTACAGATTAAGCACCAAAAAGCATCGTTAAGCATTATCTATCTTTATGGATTGCATATTATGTTTACATACATTCTCCTATTCAAAATTAACAATCCTTTCTTCCACGGGTATAATCGTCCAATTTGGAGACTTTGATTCTGCAGATAGCCAATTAAAGTCGTCGACAGCATCAAATCTAACAATATTAAAGAAAATGCATAGTGAAGACCATAAATGCATGAGTAAAAAATAAAATCTTGAAAACAAGTCTCTCCTATACCTTTCAAGATTTTCGTCGATGCCCGCTTTAGCATGCATTTCGGAGGATCTCGGATGATCCCATGTGTATGGTCCAAATCTGATATCGTGACAGTCTTCAATTATGGCTCTAGAACTTACTCTAAGGTAAATGTCTATTTTCTCCGATGTATGTGTTCTCAGCTGCTGACAACAAATATAGAATGTTGAGTTCTTGCAATTTTCAATAAAAACGGACGTCTGAACGGGACCACCTATGACATTTATAAAGATATTTTTAGGTAGGTATTCATTAATTACTATTTATATTACTAAATGTTGAACTGAAAATGTGACTTCTATGCATGGAGTTGACAACCTAAGTACCAAGTATACTAATTAAACTTAAAAAAGGAACTGAATTCGGAAGTCAAAAAACAGCTTACATAATATTTTACAGCTCTCAACATTTTTGAGCCGAAGAGTTGATGGACTCCCGTTCAAGTAAATTGTAGAGCCTGTCAAGTTCCTCAGTAGAACGTCATTTCCATTTAGCTTGTCCTCTCCGTAAGTGCTAGTAACACAGTTCAAATCTTCTACAGTACAAAAGTTGGCGTGTATCTAATTTTAGGTATAAAGTAAACAAATAAAAACATTGAATAAGTAAAAAATCGCTCACTTATCAATAAATGCAATGCGGGGGAAAGTGGTTCAGGATACACTAATGATTAAGGACACTTGAAATTTTTTAGAATATATTTTTAACTAAAGTAAAAAGTAAATGATGATGCGAACAGGAAATTTTGATCCAATATCATACCTTTTTCTTGTTGGCTGCTTCAATAGTTTTGTCTTCGTTTTTGACCGTTGTATTATCTATAGGCTGGTTTTCATCAACCACTTTAGGTTTTACTTTTGACTTAAATCCGAATTTTTTCTTAGGCACTAACAAATCCTCTTTGTCTTTTAGTAGCTTTTCAAGATCTCTTATTTCGTTTTGTCGAACCTAAAAAGTTTAAAGAATGTAAAATTAATTTTCAAATTCAGGTAACAATATTAGTAATATGGAAATATATATAAGCCTGACAACTGGTAAGTCAAAATGCAATATTAAAGTTGATTTATTTAAAACAGATATGCAATTCCGGCCAGACTAAAAGGCCCCACCGCCCCACCCTTTCAGTTTAGGTTAGATTATGAAAAATTAGGTATGCAATTCCTAGGTCTAGTGAATTACCTTAACAGAGTAAGACGGCAGAAATATGACAGAATCGTGTAGAGATTTGCTCAATTTTTGTATTTCACTTGATATTGAAGTCAATTCATCATTGATATCGACTGAAGTGCCAGCACTAAGTTTTTCTACTCGGTCACAGATGAGAATTTTCTTTGAAGAAAAATCGGTGATGAATTTTTCAGCAAGAATGCTTTGCTTGCCGGATTCGCCCATTTTCCAAAACTTGATAACGTAATTGAATATTCGCTAAGAACGAATTTTTTATAAGAAAGTTGAAACTCTACTTCAACTATACGATTTTACGTATTAGGTTAAAACAACGGTGAAAGGGTCAAATAATTTATAACAAGAGGTTTGATCCCTCAATATAATAATATTTCTATGTAGGTCTACTTTTAGGCACTTACTAAATTATATCTAATGTCATTCTCAATTTCTTTTGCATCCCAAATCCAAACCACTATCTGTCACTATCATATTACTTACGTACTTACAATTTCACACAGCTGTAATTGTTACTGGGTCAACATTTATTGAACTATAACACTGTTAAAACTAATTAATTATTATTTAGTTATATAAAATACTGACGGTGACTGAATATAGTTAAATTCTAACAACTGTATGCAGTAAAATTTTTTAGTATGGGGGAAATCCGGGGGAAATCTATTCAATTGTGTCCGAACAATATTCTGTCTTTTGTAGTCTGTAGCATTACTAAGTATCTTTATCTTTCGTTTGTTTTTTAGGGACTTGACGTGCGAGAAACTCTGATGTTGTAGCAGATTTTCGAAGTACATCCAAAGTTCCTTGATTTGTTATTGTTGTTTGATTATATTCATTCAACTACACCAAACACAAAATAATTAAAAATTATACGTCTAAATCAAAATCATCAACTCATTAGATATATTAAGATGGCATTTACCAATATATTACATCAGTTTTATATTGTGAGAGCCCATAAGAAGTATTGTAATAATGAATAACTCATTGTAGTACCTACCTTCTTTTTGTATTCTTCTGAGGGGGTAGTAACATTCAATAAACAGTAACCAAACCCTCCAGCCCCAATTATGTATAGTAACGATTTTACATAAATAGACATAATATTATTCCCAACCCAATTATAGACTTAGTCTCAAGATTCCGATTCAGCAAAAATAACAGTAGATTTCCAATTCCTCCACAATTTTTACTTTTTCACGTTCTCTAATGTATTCCAGTACAGCCTGTCATCAGACTCTGTCGAATCACTAGAATTAAACGTTTTTCCGATAGTGTAGTAAGCTGAAAGAGCCCACGGAGCCCAATCATTAACCTGATGGCGAAACTCTGAAATGACAAAGATCAGATGCAAAAATTTAATATATTTCATTGTAAAAGTACATAGTATAGAATCGAATCGAAGTGAGTGATTGAAATATCAAAAACAAAACTACCTTGAGATCTATTCATGCGATTCCAGAAAAAATATGAAACACCAAATGCAACTGTTTCAAGTGCAACTACACCAATCACTGCTTTACCTAAAAAACCTGTGGCCTTTTTGGGGTATTTCCGCATTATATGTCCCACGTTTTCAGTTCTTGGAAATCAAAAGATCGCAAAATCACATTACACTATTACACTTATATAGAGCGGTTTATAATTCCCACTTCCCACGGTTATTCTGAAACTCCATCGCAATTCGCATAGCACATCATTCCAAGGTGATACAGGAAGAAAGTAACGCTGCATTACTTTCACCCTGTCAGTGCGCGCTTTCACCAAATAAAACTTTCCTTATCAGTTCCAATAAAATTAAACCGGTATTGGTCGCAAGTCTCGCAACTCGATGTTCAGTGTATTTTAATATATTAAATTATCCACTCCACTCCATAAACATTATGGGAAATCTGCACAAATATTACGGTTTTTATCGAACATGTTTGTATTTGTATTATTATATGGAAAAAAAGTAATACTTAATTTGAGGCAAATGTCTGATAGTCGATTCAGTATTCTTTTTCTGGTGGCAAGTTTATTGCATCTATTTTATACTCATTACACTATTAATATTTACATACAACGATAAATCGTATTAATGTATTTAGGTCATAGCGGGCATATCTCGGCGGTAGGACTCTTTAAAGCCAGTGCCCAGCAAATAATGTATTATATTTTAAAGAATTTACAAATTTTTGATAAAGTTGCTTGACAAAGAGCACGATAGACCGGTGCCATCAGGTTCGATATCAAGAGCTTTAACCTTCCCATCATCAACCAGCATAGCAAACCTCTTAGAACGTTTGGTTCCCAAAACTGCTGCAAGATCATGTTCTAAATCAATGGCCTTGACGAATGTACCATTTGTGTCAGCCAGCATTCGGACCTGAAAGAGTTTTTGAACATTTAAGATTCATTTATCTTGATCTATCTATCTCAAGAGTAATGCCTATTTCTACATGTTCCCTCGTATTAGAACTAAATCTGGGGACATTAAAAGTATAATCATTTAAATTATTTTGTTTTCTAGGTCCTACAAGAGTAATAACATGAAGCATTTTTTCTCCTTTAAAAACTTAAAAGCAAGCTTCACGCAATTTGTGCGTACCTACATTATAACCCTGACACCTGCATCGACATCTTAATCAACTTTAAAGTACTTATCATTACACCTTCTTACCTTCCCATCAGCTTTTTGAGCCACACCCCATGCAGCCATCACAAAAGGATCGTTAACGGAGACGCAAACAATTTCTGCAATACCTTTTCCTTTGATTTCAGCAGCAGCGTCGATGTACCCAGGTAGATGAGTCTGTTTAAAAACATTGCAACCATAAATACACATAAATAAAGGAACAAAAATTATCGAATTGTGTAATATTTGGATGATGTTTTGACCAATTTCGGCTTCCTCAACCTTGATTGCAATTTTTATGAAAACTTACCGCATTACAAGATGGAGTAAAAGCTCCAGGAACACCCACGATAACAATCTTTTTTCCTTTGCTAAGGTCAGCAATATTGACTTTGTTGCCTGGAGTTCCTTCAAAAAGATCCACACTAGGAATAGAATCTCCTACCTGACAAAAAATTTATTTTCAGTTAGAGCAAACACAAACTGAATTAACATACTTAAACTGACGACTGACGCATGGCGGGTATTGGATACCGATGACCGATACCGATCATGAACTTCGAGACTCTCAATTTTTGCGACAAGATTGTTTTTAACGAACAAAAATTGTTGTATACTCTAAAGGTAACGTTGGCCAAATTTCTTCCTATCATTACTACACACTACACACCACTATCACTATTATAATATTATATTAAATACTATTTACTATATGGTAGGAACAGGAAGTAAGGAAGTAGGAAGGGAGCCATTTATGACTTGTTATGGCCTAGGGTTTCCTACCGAAGTTTGGCTTTCTTTCCTTTGTCCTTTCGGCCCAGTGTCTCTTCTGCTCTGGGTTCTAGGAGATGGACAGCGGAAGAAATCTATCTAGTAGCACGGGAACGACGGGAAGTGACTAAGTGACGCTGGACCATAAAATAAAATTGTAGAATGTAATTAAGATAATAAAAAGCTCTTATCAAAGGTGTTAACTCATCTATAATTGACACTATTCTCCCGCAAAAAAGTGGTCTTGGGACAATCCTGTCAATCCTTATAACTTCCGTTTTGGTAAATATCCCTCCGTCCCTCCCTACTCTCCTCTCTCTCCTGTTGAACTCCGGCCGCTCTCCCCCAAACTCGGAAAGGTAAAGTATTTAATTAAATAAAAAGATCATAAGTTAATAAACAATCCATAACCTTAATCGGCATTTTATGAACTGAGGAGGAATGTAATGCTCTGGAGAAAAATACAGCTCTTGAAGCTCGGGTGACAGTTTGGAAGACCGGGTTGATTTGCATTTATGAAGTGAAATCTCCACGCCTTATTGGTTCCTTCCGATGACCGACAACCTAATCAAAAATTCGAAAACTTCAGCAATAATGGATAGTTTTACTACACTATAATGGTGATGCAGGAAAAATTATAATTTTAAAACGCCAAAAGGTATTGAATTTACTTTACCTTTTCAACAACTGCAGTAAAAATACAAAATGACAGCAAAAAGCCAAGAATCTTACAAAAGATTAATATTGCTAATCCCAGAGAGAATTCCAGCAGCAGGAGTAAGTAGTAGTCAAACAGTCAAAGTACAAGGTCACAGCAGGTATATTATCCCAAACTCAAACCCCAGTCAGATAAGATGCAAAGAAGTAAGACGAATTATTATTCAGATTCACACACAAAATAGAAGAATCAAGAATCACGCACTTGAAAAATTCAAGGATGATTCAGTCAAACTTGCATAACACACTTGATGTACGATGGTTGAGACATGAATACTTGTTCGGAAGCGCGGGTTTGTTCATATTGATATTATTATTGCAACTAAAAATATTATAATTATTTCGGTTTCCAGTTTCGGTTGCGTCTGTTCATAGACGATTAAGACGATCACACAAAATGACCATGAGGGGTTTTCTCCAGCTTCAAAAATTTCAAACTCTGATTGGAAAACGGTTAAATGGTTCAGCAGTAGCCCATATTTTGAAAAGAACGTCCTCAAAATCACTTGGCTCGTTGCAACAAAACAGATATTACGGAAGTCTTCACGAACCGGAATATTTGGCTGTAAATAGTTTTTTTAACCTATGTTTCATAAATAAATAATAAACTCAGGCATTCTTACTTTCGCTGAAAATATTAAATATGCATATATTATTATTCATTATATTTTACAGAGTTTGAATCCTGAAATCCCTTTCTATGATCTACTTAATGTACAAATTACGGGATACGACTTCTCAGCGTTAGAGAGCTTTGCAAAATATGTCCATCACACTGCTGAGCGAGTCGGATTAGAAATAGAAGATTGGTATGAAATGAAAAAATCTCCTAGTGCTCTTATTTTAACATTAAAGTTCCATGTGGTAACATGATTTTTATCATTGCAGCTGGGCTACACCTTGCAAGAAACTAAAGGTTACTCAGTTTAAACCAGAAAGTACAGCCGTAGACACAGAGTACTTATTGAATTTATATGAGCGAAATGTTCAGGCAAGTATAAGCTAGTCTAAATTGAATTCATTTATTATTATCCAACTTATATAAATAATAAGTACTATTTATCACTTAATTCTGTTTATCATTAACATTTATAAGAATAAGATTTACCCTAATTTATTTTGCGTTGTGGATGTAGATTTGTGATGCGCCTACTACACTTTTACCACTATTTATTAATATCGTTGAGTCATCTATCCCAGCTGGAGTCACAATGAAAATTCATCCCCATCTTAAAGAATATACTGAAGACAGGTACGTTCCGGATTTGCAGTTGAGAGAATTAAGAACTCAACTTCAGACAATGAAAGGGGACAGGGAAAAATAATGAAAAGAATACCTAATATGACATCAATTTCCTGTGTGTATGTTTATATACCTATATAATATAGTTGTAGTAAGTGAATAAATATTGTGAACATATTTATGGCTCAAGGTTCCCACCAGCCCAATACTGATATATTTATGTTTCTGTTAATGAGTCATAGTAAAAGAACATTTAAGTTAACAATGATATACCTATTATTTATTTATCTGGTATGTAGAATTACATTTATATGCATAAGATATTTATTGACACAATAATGTAATAATTTCAAAAACGAAATCTTATTGAGTCAATAAAGTGAGGTCTTGATGTGCTTTTTCAGAATACAAATCAAGTTTTATGGTGCAATTTTGAAACATTGTAAACTGTTATAGGCAATTTATAAATGTAATCGAAAATAATACGGCAAAACCGGAGTAATTATAAGTAAGACAGACCCTAATGACTAAGACTAATGACACGACAGGCCAGCAAGGTGTGTATAGGTAGGTATGCTTACCTTACCACTATAATGCTACTTTTAATATAAAAGATTTATCTAGAAAAGGCTAAGACATTTATTTTAAGATTTAGGATGGAGTAATGAGATGAAATGAAGCTCACTGTAATACTGTAAACTCGCATTTAATTTTAGGCAAGGTACGTGATTTTCAAACTCATACCATATTGGTATTACCAGTCAAAAGTCGACATATTGACTCAGAGAAACTTGAAAATTTGAAAAACATATGGTTTTATGGCACATTTGCGTATAAGGTTTACATATTTTTGGTTTTTTATTTTTATTTTAGGTTTTCCGAACTCTGTCCATCACTTTTGACATACCTAATACAAATATACAGGTGCAGATACAATATACTAAAAATATTAAATGTAAATGTACAAGTTCTTGCTTGTATACATTCATAATGTAAATTAGAAGTTGACACACAGCAAAAGTTACACAGAGAAGAAATGTTATGTTATAAATACAGAATATAATATTACCCATAAATGCCAAGTAAAACCATTATAGATAAATTAGGTATTTTGTGCCCTAAAAATTCATAAGCACCCTATTTTCCAACAAAATCGAACTTTCTCCTCTATGCACTTTGTGAAGCAATACAGACTGGAATCCTGATGTGCATATTATTTGGTTGTAGATAATGTGGGTAATTTAGGTACGCTGTAAAAAGTAAAATGTAATTTGCATTGCATATGTGTGTAGGATGGGATAAATATGCAAAATTCCTATATCTAAATATATTCTATACATTATTGTTGAAGTAAATAACGAAATGAGTATCATTACCGTGTATGCATACTTTTGAAAATACTTTTACTCAAATAATATTATGTACATCTTGGAAAAAATGAGCAATGTGTGTGCCGTAGTTTAGCAAAGTTAGCATTTAGCACGTAAACTAAATGGTCCTACCCTTACCAAATGAGTCTGGACGGTCTGGACCTTGACTCCTGTGGCCCTAAAGTCCTACCAAAAAAATATGAATTAAAATTCATCCTCCTAATTCCTCCGAGTCTGACTGACTGAACTGAAGTCTGAAGAAGTTCTCTGATTCTCACAGCACCCCCTGCCCTGTGCCAAGTTCTATGAAGGCCCTTGTTGATACTAGCAGTCGTTAGCTTATAGATGTAGATGTAGCGCAGCTTCAATAATTGTGCGTCGTACTTGTGCCTTTTGGCCTTGCTTTTGTTGTACCCTTATGCTCGTCGAAAACCTTAATAGATTAGAATATTGAACCTTTTCTGGTAGCAAAACGTAATGTAAGCGTAGCTTAGCTTTAGCTGTGTGTGTAGGTAGGGTAGTTTCAGTTTCTCGCAGTTGCTAGTTCTTGTATGCAGTCGCTTTTATTTTGTTACGCGAGGCATTATTGTTCTGTCAAGCTCAAGCTAAAGCTACCCTATACAACTACAACAGGCGTACAGGCAGCAAACAGTTTCACAGAACAAAACGATCAGTTCAGTTGAACTTGAACGACGACAGGCAAGCAACGATAACGAAACCGCTACTGTTGCAAGAACACTTTTAGAACACAAGTCTTCTAATTTGTAAGTTTGTTTGTGAGTGCATCTGCGAGTCTCTCTGTCTGTTCAAATTCTACTAAAATAAATCCAAAGAAACTTCAATTTTATGTAAGGCAATTTATTTTCATTTTTTGTTTACATAAAATTGTCATAACCAACCCTAGTACCTATTGCAAAGTATGAATTCAAACAATTGTATCCAACCGACGCTCAAAGACCAAAATGTACAGTTTAGGCACTTTCTGTTCCCTAATGCATTTCTTAGATCTCTTTCTCTTTTATGTACAACCTGTACCTAATAATTAGTTTCTCATTCATTTTAAAATGTACATTTCACATTCACATACGAAAGGGTTGTCGCGGAATTAAGTTTTCTTCTTTTAAAGTTATCGAAGTTTAATAATTTTATCCTGAATTTTAGGATTTGACCTTTATGACCTAAATTGGACCTGGACCTAGTGCCTAAATTTTAAGCATCTTTAAGGTAAGTACAAAGATATTCATGCTTTTACTTAAATTTATGTATGTGCAGTGCAGAGTGTGTATGAAAGTATATAAACCGAAGCAAGGAAAAGTGTGTATGATATGAATGCATGGAAGGAAGTTCTTTTTGTGTGTACGAGTTATATTGTATGCTATAAAAAAGCGGTATAGATAGATATTTGTTGTATCTGGATTTTTGGCGGTTTAAACAGGTAGAATAACAAATACCTGCCAAAGCCAAACCCAATGTCATTTAGTATCAATAATAATTATAGTTTCATATTCCTTATATCGATATAATAGTATGTGTGCATGTTTTAAGAAGAATATGAGCCAAATCAAACGTACAGTACGTAAACATAAATTATGGCATATATTCCATAACCCATACTATCCATATATTTAGTTAAAAATTTGGCAAATTGTGCATTTAGATGCAATTGGAAATATTCACATTCACATAAGGGAGATTGAGATACAATAAAGAACAATACTTTTAACGTTTTTCGGTACACTTTTACAGAACATACTATATTGCATATTTTTTAATATACATAGGCTCAAAAGTAATTAGTATTCAATAATTAAGTAGAATAAAATAAATACCTAGTTGAAAATTGGCATACATTTAATACTTACTCTGACTAATGATATAGACATGACTAAATAAACCTAGGATTCACTTCACGGCCACAGCTTGATGATATGACTGTATGAGCATGACTCATGGAAATGTTTCATTTCTGTGTTCAATTTGTATGACTAACTAAGCTTAGGTGAATATAAAATATAAACAAACGACTTGAGCTCACTCACCTCATCCTATACTCCAATTAGCTCATTGCCATTGCCAGTTATAATACAATTAAAACAATCATAGTTCCATTTCGAAACATAACTAAAAAGGAAGCTAGTCGTTGTTTACAAAAGACAGACCGTGATACTAGTACTCTTCTTCATCGTCTTCAAGCCCTATGTTAGGCTCTATTATCAATTATAATAAGTAAAGTTAATAGTACAAAAAAACTTTATAAAAAATTATAAAACTAAAGTTAGTAGTGGTCGGTTTGGTGTACGAACACTAACACGGAAACCGTTTCCGACGCGTCGCGCATGTAGGCTCGTGCTTATAGTCTTAGCTAATAAATAAATAAACTACAAAAAATTAAAATGCAAAAGTGTCATCAGAGGAAATAGTTATGTAAACGTGTGATCTGTGAAATTATTTAACTAATTATCTCTATGCTACAAGCCTAAACCTATGCTTATGCCTGCATAGAATATTATATGTCATAATATAAATGCCAAGCTGACTATACTAATACAATACATACAACTACAGTGTGTAGATCATATAGAAATATACCACTTTATCTTCCCTAACACTAATTTCAAATGAAACTTTCACTAATACAATGAAAATGAAATTTTCACTTCTGTAACACTTTCCCTGTCCAAATTTTCTGTCGAATTGGTTAGCTGAAGTTTTACTAGTTATCAGTCTGAACTAGTTTAAAAGCATATTTACGCATAAGCATTTAAGATGATATAAGTATAAACAAGGATTGTAGCATTTTTAATTAGATTTTTCACTTAAGGATAATTTATTAGCATCCATCCATTTTATTGGAAGATGGACTGACACTACTCACCACCCAGCCCACAGTAAGGGCACTTTTTGACTAATGGCTGCTGTATAAACAAAGAACATTTTGCCAAAAATGCCAAAAACACTTACATTACATTTTACATTACATGCTTTCAGGCATTAAGACTGAGACTGTTAATGAGTTGGAGAAATGAGGAACAAAACCAACTGTGTAGGTACCTTTAACATTATTATGTCATTTGTCATTTATTGGTATTCAATAATTGATTTGATGATTTCGCTTAATTTCGACTTGTTGAGTGGACAATTATATATCCAAGAAAATACATGGCTAAAAATCTAAAACTTCATCCTTATATGCTTTATCCTATGATCTGCCGGTGACTTACTTTCAATTTCAAATCTTATCTTCTTACATTCATACTGTTCTTTGTCTTAACGTTGCATTTGTTGTATTGTTGTATAATCATAATAAGTATATGATTTAGTATATAGAAAGTATCTATTATTAATTAAATTAACTCGACTGAAGCGAATATAGCCTGTACATATATAAAGAGGTATTATTATGTTAGGCTTGTAGATTTTTAAGCTGCCTATGCCTACTGTATATAATATTTGTCTTAGGTACATCTAACCACATTCACACAGACGTTGTCCATACAAATGCATTTTATACGGATACAGATTATCCTTATCGCGTTCGTGTATTTATACCTGCAAAGTTCTGGATTTATTCCTGTAGAAAAACCTCAGAAGACCTTGAGTTACACTGTTTTCAGTGGAAAAAACTGGCAATCACCTTTTTGATGGCACGCAATGATAAAGGTTCTATCTCTGTCCATACTGGTTTTTCATACTATTTCAAATGAAATGAATCTACATGTATACAGTATCAAATGCAAATGCATTCATGTTGCATTATACTTTATTTTTATTCCTACAAGTCCTACATTAAGGCAAAAGCGGATGGATGTTAATGTTATGTAAAATGTTAGTAAAGTGGATATCTATCCTGCCGACTCTGACTAAGTTCTCAAGACTCTTAACCCAACAGTTTAAAACTCTGGGCAAACGAAGAAAGTTTAATGAGGATTTTAATTTGAATGTATGATGTGAGCTTGTGTACCTTTAAGGTATCTGTATGTACGTCACAATCTCAACAATGAAAGTAAAAGAGATGCATTTATTTGCATAATGCAAGCAAAGGGAATGTTAAAATGAATACTTGACAGACTTAACTCAACTTATCCCAATTCATCCGTCTCTTGATGAACAACATTCTCAACTGCAACAACCTATATGTTGGATAATATAAAGGATCATTTTAATGCAAGCGAATTTTTAACTGCAGCAACTGCTGGGTACCACATACTCACAATTCTGAACCTTGAGCATTGATGTAATCAGGAACAAAGCCAAAACCAAATAAAGTTATATTCAAATGCAAGTAGCTAATTATTTTTCTCACAGTCAATGGTTCAATGGAAAATTAACATTTGTTTTGCGTTTCTGAGCTTTTGTCTATGGATAAAAAATTCTTAGACCAGAAACACAAGTTAGAAAAAGGTACATGTAACTTAGTGTAGGAAGCTCAGAGCAAACTATGCTATTGATACCATTGCACTTACTATTATGGCAAAAATACTTACTCAGGTGTCAGACTATCATTTATATTAACTGGGTACCTATATTATAGTATTAATATACTATTTGGACTTCACAAGGACCAGCTCACCGTATTCACCTACTTTCCGATTGGTTTGCATGGAGTGTGACATTGGAGCGCGGTACATTTG
>JABASH010001678.1:0-24426 GCA_019776445.1 Tomocerus maximus | reverse complement strand
TTCTTATTTTCTTTTCCTTCCATATCTTGTCTTCTCAACTTTATTGAAATTCTATTCCATTCAATCAATTCAGCATCATATGAATATCATCGAGGGGGAACATTTCTCTACATTTTTTATTATTTCACGGTTTAAACCTCCAAAAAATATTTCATAAGAATCTCCCACAACTTCTGACACATTCTAAATTATAATCCATCCAGACATATCTACAGTAATCCTGGTTCACTCCGATAGAATTTCTCCCCACATTCACAATTACACTATTGTTTATTGTGTAAGCACTTTTTTTCAATTGTTAAGCCAAAAACCTTATATACATCAAATAAGTACCTACTACTGTAACATTATAGAAGTTAGAATGTGTGAAATGTTTCAAACCTCTTAACCCATTTTAATGCACAAGAAAATTATGGATCGTAAAATAACAACTTAATGTCTATGTGCACCATAAAATGGATATTTTAGTATTCACACAATCCACAATGTAGCAAATATATTCCTTGACACTGCTTTTTCAAGCTACACGCAACTCGAGTGTTCATATCACAAATACTTGCTGTGACTTTACACGCGGTGATGACAGGTCACGAAACAAATGTTCAGAGAATAAATGAGTGTGCATACAAGCATATCTCTATCCTAAAGGTGATTTACATTCCCTTTCATACAAGAAACAATCAGTCACAATAGAAAGCATTAAGCTAACAACAGTGTCATTCCTGTACTGCTTTTATGAAATTATGACTAAAAGTTTTATATTACCAGTGCAACAATCAATCTATTCTACATAAATTCTGGCTATAACATTATTATTTAGAAGCTAATTTGCGTCATTTTTATTGAAACTTTTAACGTTTGAACTCATTATGATGAAAAGTAACCAACAGTAGTTAATCTTAGCTGCAAGTGTTAATTAGCTTCCAAAGTAGGTAATCAGTACAAAAATTGTAAAGTAAATAAACAAACAGAAACACAGTAGGATATTTGTAAAGCCGGAAGGGTAATGGATTGCCTAGTTCCCTTTATCGATTGATATATTATTTTATTAGTGAAATTCGTCGGGCAAACTACTTCAAAGCAAGTCGAATCTCAAAGAACGAAGTGATTATGAGCACATAAAAGAAAAGTGTGCTTTAGAAGCAAAGTGTCAGGATAAGTATAGTGTAACTCTAAGCATTCAGAGTCTTTACATACAAATGATATACTAAAGGTTACTTTCATGTTATCAAACCCAAGAATAATTTAAACGAATACTATTTTGCATCAGTAGGCCAAAGTAGTTATTTAGTGCTCTACTCCTAGAGATTGTTAGGTTCATCTGGAGTATAATATAGTAACTATACTGTAAAGTGAGGCAGAGTCGTATTGGTATTAAGGTGAGTAGTAGTCACCGTGAAGTCAAGATCAAAAAGAAAGTCTGTTCTGTGCTATAGCCAATAAAGTTACCTCCACTCGCCCATCACAGCCGTAATTTTTCCTTCCAAGAGAGTTATCAAGTCTCATTTCCTGCGGAGTGAAATCAATTCGTTCCGGGCTCTGCCTAATCTCATGCATGTTTGACTGCTTCGGCAAGAGCTATCTCTCCTCTATAGCCTCATAAAACGAGACCTACTATTTCCCTCACACTACACTCCGACTCCTACCACTCCACTAGACATCCTTTTCTCCGGACATACCTACATAATGACTAAGGTAGGTACTACTAGAAAGTAGTAGTACATAGTATAAGTACATAGTATAAGTCGTACGGGAAAAGAATGAGGAGAAACGAAGCCGACAACCGACGGAGCGTACGAACCGAGTCAGCCAAGCAAAACGAATCAGCCAACGAAAGAACGATCCGCTCCACTTGATTTGATTCTTCCATTCCTTTCCTTCTGGCCAAGCTTCGCTTCACTCTCCTCCTTCACTTTAGACTATACACACTCACTCCTTTTAAGTAGACGACTCCGCTTGTATACCTATCTTAACTCTACTAACTCCATATATTAAAGATGCTTCACTTATTCCCTATTTCCTCACAAATTATTCCATTACGACTTTCTCCTCCAGAAAAATAACAAGACAAGAAAAAACATATCTACCTAACATAAGTAAGGAGAAGTACCAAAAACTACTTTATACAGCATCTATACTAGCACTTGTAAATTTAGGTTATCTTACGTACTACTTATCCAGTCACAGCTATTTTGAAGAGAAAGAAAAAGTATGAATATATGTATTACGGCATATAAAATGGAATTGGCGATTAATGCAAGAGGTATTTTGATATGTATGGAGATTATGAAAACTGTCTAAATTAGAAATTAATATTATTTTATACCATCATGCAATGCTATCACAATGTTTATATTCATCGATTCTCAAAAAGCATTTGACAATGTATGATTGTGCATAGGCATGCAGTCTGTCTGTGGGGAATGGAAATAATATTTAGTTGAATGTGCATAAGTTGCGATGTTCAAAGCTTTCTAGCATGAAATTGTAACATGTAAGTATAATAAACTACTTACTGTCAGAATAGGTATGTAGCAGGGAGTACAAGTATGTCGTTTCATTTCATCACAGAAACAGATTGTAGCATTGTGTGTATATCTATAGGATTGTATGTATTTATAAGCACGCAGAAGATACTAATAGTGGATGGAGCCCATCATTTCTCTATTATCAAGACAGAGCCACAGGGATTTCCTTTTCAATGCTCTTCAAGTGTAGTCTAAGTATGTGCATGTCTCTAGTGATAACCATTGGAGCAAGTTGTGTATGTGTGTGAGCAGAGTGTAGTCTGCAGACGAACAGCCAAAAGCTCAAAGGGAGCAAGGAACCAAAGAAAACTCTTCTTCCTCCATTCAACTTTCTCTCCCCTTTCTATCTTTTAATAGCACTATACTCACACTATGGCTATAACTATTACACTTAGTGTTACTGCAAATACATAGGCTAAACCGAAACAGCTCTATAAAGTATTTGGACAAGACTAAACCAAACCAGACAACACTTTACTTCTCTTCATGTCAGTTAAGTCACTACCTTTCCATTTCCGTACAATGTATAAAGAGACAAAATCCTTTAACAATAATAGTATATTTATGTATATAGACTCGTGTAAAGTAGTAGTATCTATATAAATGTGATCCCTATTACTAACAATACAGAAGCACAAACCTAAGAACAAGACTACATTCAGTATATGCCCTCATAGAATGGAGTGAAAGCAATAGAAAGCCAAGTCAAGATGTGATATGATGTCCGGTTCACTAGAGCTCAATCGCATTAGCCAACTTATAACAACACTCTTTTCGCCGTAAAAGTCATTGAAGCTCGCAACACTCTTAACGCCTTTTAAATCTCATTCGGAGAAAAATGCCCAGCAGATTCAATCCTTCTCCGAACATTCTATTGAGACAGAAAAACTTTGGCTTATGAATTCACTGCGTTCAGTAGGCAGACGTTATTAATGTCAATATACATAAATAACGTAACTACGATCAGTAGCAAGCAATAGCAATCCATAGAATGCAAGTTAAACAGATTTACTTTCAGAAGATGTTCTTAGAACCATTATAAATAAAACTTGTTTGGAATATTTATAGCGAAGCATCCAATAATGTTATCCTTCATACCCACAGGTTTTCAATGTCTCTGTCATATATAGAACATGCATTATACTATTTTCTAATTGGATATCAAAGTTTTATAGTATGAATGCCAATTGCCAAGCATCTTTTAGAAGTCTTAGGTATTTAGGTTGTAATTTGGCTACAACTATTTAGTTTTGTTTGAATAGAAAGTTATCTGTTGGGTAAGCGAATTTAGAGGTGGAAACCACAGGACAAGTTTAAATTGACTTTCTCTCACTGCCATTAAATGATTTTGTTTGGTCTGAAAGGAAGAGAGGAGAGGCGGACGCAGGGACATGACCACACGAGTAAGATTGATCTTTCAATCAAAGAACTGGTTGGATAGTATGGATGGGAGAGTGTGGGATTTTGAGTGAGTAAGTACGTGTGAGATAAGGAAGAGGGAGGGCTATAAGGAAGGATGTGAGTGGAAAGGCACGTGCCTTGGGATGTGGAGCGAGCAGAAATGCGACAAGTGAACCGATAAGATAAGAAGATGTGGGATGCGCTCAAGGCTCAGATGAGATGAGATCATATCACATGAGTGGAGTCACTCGACGTATTTTTATGTATCTGAATATAGGGAGGATGTCGGTAGGTGCATGTAAATACACGTGGAGGATGTATGACAACACAAGAGTGTAGTAGTCTCCTAATGGCGAAAGATCAAGATGGTGTGCCGGTCGGAAATTCTCCACAAAACTTTCCCCTCGATCAAATATACATAAATAGCTCTGCTTTCTCCTTCTCTGAATTTCCCTTGCCTTTGATTCCTTTTGTTATAGATATTATTGTAAAGACTTACTTTATGTTGCGTTAGAGAGGAACATGGAGCGTAAGTGTAGTGTGATGTATACAAAACTACAAAGATAGCTTTCTCGGAAGTAAGCTTTGGCTTTGGAAGAAAAAAAACTTGGGATCAGATGCCAGATTGACGAATGAAAACAGCTCTGCTTTCCCTAGAGCTTTCTTCTGCCTCCCTTTTTCTTCTCCAGTTCTTTCTCATTTTTCTATTTTCCATTTGATTCTATCTCTATTTTATTTTTCTGATTTGTTTCGTGCCAGTTTGTCTTTGTTTGGCACGCTCTTTTCCCCATTTCGTCTTGTCTCTTTTCCTTTTAGCTACTTTAAGGATTCTATTTCAGTCCGGATGCACAATTCTATGGAGCATAGACAAAAGTATACCTACCTACTCCTACATTCTATTATTCTCCTCTCTAAAATGACTGATACAAATACACTACACCATTTTCTATTTGGGAGGCGGTGCTCCCTCGTGTTCTTTGTGACGTGATGTCTTATCAATAAATCTTTCTTCCAAACTTCACTTTTCCCTCACATTAATAGAAAGATAGCTATACTTACTCCCACTAACGACAAGGACATAATACACGTAGCTACCGTTTACTATCTAAGCATCTTTTTATTTACTTCCGTAATATACAGACACCCTACAATAGACTTCCGCCGATACATTCATTCGTCAGCTCCTATATTTTATTATTATTCTATGTCTGTATACACATGAAACTACACATATAGAGTCGGAAATGATTTTCGCCTGACTGATCGTCCAGAAAATCTATATATTACAGAAGGAAAATAATAATTGGAAATGTCAAAGATAATTTTGTACATTGGTGAGACGTAAAAGCGAATGATTTTCCCCACTTGGCTAGCTCTGTTGTGGCATGTCGTTCTCCCAAAAGGAGGGAAAATATTATTCATGGATGAAAGTTGGAGAGTGGAGAAAGAAATGGAATGATGTGATGTAATGTGATAGGACAGAACAGAATGATGTTCTTTCTATAACATTCAACTTTCCCTCACATCATTTCATATTATCACATTATATCTTATCTGATCTTTCATAATGCTTCCTAAATATACACTGTAGCGGGCTATCGATTCCGAGGAAATCTCTCCAAGTGCACTCTTTCCCCAAGAATCCTTATATTAACAATAATATATAGGGTAAAGTAGACTAATATTGGTATTGAGTAGGTACTTAGATTACAAGTTGTATAGTTTTGTAATATATACGATGCAATAGGAGTGACTACTCAGTTATTTGAGTTTCTTTTTTCTATGTATACACTTTCGTTTCCCTGATCCGCTCCGGAAAAATACTCTAGTCGCTCAATTTTTCATCAGGCTCGTAAAAAGGGCTGAGCGGAGGATAGGAAGATATAACCACATAAAAAACTGCTGATGCACTCACATAAGTTGAGAGAAATGTTGCTACAGTTGCTATGTATTTAGTATTTGTACGCAACACCACGGGAGTATATAATTTAAGGACAGATATAGCGAAATGAATACGTAGTTTACTTTTCTCCTTTTTGACGTTACATTTGTTATATCTTTTCTCTCTGTCTGGAGAGAATGAAAGAAAGCAAATGTTTTTACTTAAACATACTAGTCATTCGTTCTAGGCCAACATAAAATAGTCTGAGTGAGTGAGTGAGCCAAACTAAGCCAATATACAATACCTATCCTATTACATATAGAAAGTATATCAGTTAAAGAAGTTGAAGGAAGTAAACTCTAAGCTCTTGCCGTGCAGGAAGAGGAGAAGCGGAGCTGAAAGTGTAAAAAGGTTTTCCGTGAGCATTGAAAACTTTTCTATAGCCATTAGAATGCTCCTTGCTTCATCGACCAAGTTCAAAAGCAAGGAATAAACACTCGTGATTATGTGCTAATAAAATTTACGAGCGATGCCATGACTTTACTTGACTTCCCTTGCTTTTACTTAGGTACTTGACTCTTTTTCAACACAGACTCCCTACTCTATGTACATACTTTCTATAGTATTTATATTTGCCGCATATTAGTCTGAGTTTACTTGTTAACTTGGTTTCACTTCCTTTCTAACTATACAGATAGGCATCTATTAGCTTGGCTTAGCCCTGCAAACATTCAATTCCTTGAGCCACACATAAAATAACGCAACAACATTTAGTAGATAACAAGAAAGCTGTCGAGTATCTATTTTCAAGCCGGAGAGTAAATACGTGAAATGAAATTCTGTCTCGGTAAGCCCTAAGACATAAAAGCCAGAGGTACATCCTCGTAAAAACTCAATGAAATAGAAAACTTTTCCATAAAATCTTTTACTACACTCTCACATAGACAAAAGTACACACAGACACATCGCATTACTCTCACTATACACACAAATATATACATGCACACTGCATACTATGAATAGTTACAATTAGATCTCTAACTTTCTTCCACTTTATTACAGCTCAAGTTCAACTCTGTATTTATGTACCTTTTTTCTGTGGCACAAGCATTTTCTCACATTTTCTATTATTTCTACTACTATGTAGCTGATGCAGACAAACATAAAAATCCCGTCTGCCTATAACTAAACATAGTCTAATCTAATAGTACATAAGTAACCATGTTTATATTTATTAGAGAAAGACTTATATAAATCTACAGATATTTTATACTTTTTCCTTCCTATACACACAAACCTATTACACCAGTTCATATAGACAACATGAAATTGCTTTACATACTATCGCATCCCATAAACTTTATGCCTCACTACTCATACCGAATCTCGTACCTATATATGTATTAGTGGTTCATCTATGTAACTCCTGCAAAGTGTCTGCAAAAAGATAGAGCCAGACAACTCAACTCCCGTTTTTATTTACGGCCACACTAAACTTCTTACCTTTCCCTCCATTTCCTACCCTACTAACAATAAGTCAACTCTAGTATATGCGCCCATAAAATGTGGTGAAGGAGGCAGAAAATAAAAACAAAGTTTCACCAGTGAATAATTGCCACTCATGACTTTCTAATAAATAAAGAACCATCCAAGAAACTTTAAACACATAGTGTAATGCTTAAGTATTTCTCGATCCGTATCTGTAAATGTTTCCTCTTAGCTAAGTTAACACTATATTATTGACAATTTGTAATTGGCTCTGCACACCAAATATTTATAGCTGAATACTCAAAACTTAACTTTGTCAATTTTACTTCTAATAAAAACAGTAGGTCTGAGTAATGTCTCTTTACGTATTCCCATTCATTTGGCATTTAGTGCTACAAACAATATCCTAACACCTACATACCCTGTCTACCCTGAATGTGGACAAGTTGAAACGAAAGTATAATAAATTGTCGCCGGGCCCCAAGAGAACTTTGGCTAATGAGTCACTCGAATTCACACTTTATATATGCACTGGCACAAACTCCTTTTATAAATTACTCCTACACCTCCACTCTCATTTATTCTAATCATACCTACCCTCTACATAATATACTATCTACTTCCTTCCTATGCATAAACATGCTTGAATCCCTTTAGAATTACTTCCATATAATTTGAACCTACTGTTCAACTATATTTCTGTGGATGAATTTTCATTATGTTATCTCTGCTAATTTAGACAACGATGCATATTACACCGCAAAACTAAGCAACATAACCATATAAAATAACGTTCAGACATCAAGAATACAAAATTAACTCAAGCGCGTGTGTTTTCCCACTCTATTTCTAAAGTGCACCGGTTTCATTTGCAAATACACTGCATACGTCTAATTAAATCATGTATTTTGAGCTCCATTTTATTTGCCTAATATTTTTAACCATACAGGATAGTGCAAAGGAAAAAGTCAAAAATGTATTGATCTACTGAATGTATCAAGTCACACTGTAGTTACATAGCTACGATGAAATATAGCTCGGCGTGAATTTTTAAATCTTACCAACGTAGCATGAACCAGTTCAATACATGCAGTAGTGTACTTGTAGGTGTCATATATTATACGGTATGTGATTCGACCTACCATATAGCTATAAACAAACTCATAGAAGTATCGAGTGTGAAACTACATCACTTAGACGAGGAGGGAGTGCCAACCAACCAACACAAGTTGCAAAAGTGTTTTCATTCTTTCTACGATTTATCTAGTGGGTAGGTAGATGTGAAATGTTTATATATAGGTGAAGCGAGACTCATGGCTAAATCCTTAGGGACAATCAATACTAATTTGAGCTGATTCCCCGTGGGTATGAATCCATTAATTTGATTACTGGAAACTTTTTCACGCGCTAATCAACCACCCAGTTTGCTCACGTCCGCAACCATCACTCATTCTCTACTCGTTCCTTTACAACTATTACATCCTACACCTTCTACCATATACACATAGCCATTAAATATAGCTAAACACAGCTTACTATAATGGACCATAATGATGAAAGTGGAAAACACGTTCTTCTCAATCCAGTTTAACTACCACGCAATCCCGGCTACATATACCACTACAAATACTAACTAATACTTGCACAATACCTTCATGGATATAATATTGCTTCATTTTTTGTAAACTCAGCATACCTATGATGTGCAGTAAGTTTTCTATTCATAAAACAAATACATATATAATTACATTACGTTTCGTTGCACCAAAAATGTGTATAAGTACTTGTATAGAAGCAAATGTTATTTATCTATTGGATCGTGCCAAAAATCCAATCTTACTTCGAGATTCTTTGAAAGTTCTGGAAACAATTTTGCTCATATAGATTACAATTTTCTTTAATAACAGATACATTATGGTTTGACATTAATTTGGCTGCATATAGGTTATCTGTCTTAATTTAAAAGAACCCAAGCGAAAGAAATCATAATTTATGAATTGGTATTGCTTTCCTGTTTCCAAAGTACTAAAGTTCAACTGAGAAGGGGAGACGCTCAATTTGTATTTATAGCTAGTCGGCAGACACATTGACGCTGCATGCAAACGTTAAAAAATCTAGTTGGTGCTACTTATTAATATTATGTGCATGCTCATCAACTCGGACGGAACCCTACACGATTACCCTTCCCTCTGAAAACATATACAGATATATTCTTCCCATTCATTTTCTATAATCAAAATACAACGTATTTTCTTTCCCCCACAATCGATTGGCTTTGCTCAGCCTATGAAATGTAAACAGGATATAGTTAATAAAAGATGTACAAAGTTAGGATCGCCTACTTAGGATTGCTTAATAGTGAACACACGGATGAACAGACAGATCACGCATTGCTATAAAGTTGCTCAACGCAACTTAATAAGTTTGAGTAGAGAAATCGATGTTAAATGGGGTAAAGAAACTAGTAGAACTTCTACAGTTAATAGTGTTAGATAGTTAATTAATTTAGTATTTAATTTTAAAGTTTATTTTTATGTCTCTGTAAAAGCGTTACCATTTTTTTTTGTCAATTTCGGAATAAATTTTGTCTTAATGGTAAGTAGATGAACAAAAGTTTTGTTAGTTGGATATTGAAGGAAGGTGGAAACTAATGAAGAATTTCAGATTTATCAGGAAAGTAACAAAGAAAATATTGAAAAAATGAGATTAGAGAGATGAGAGGGTAAATAGGAGTTACAGATAGAGTAGATAAATGCATTAGGCCACAAGGAATTAGTAAGCAGCAATCATTCAACAAATTGGTGTTCTTAATTAACCTATACAGGGAAGTATGCAAAGCCGAGCTTTCATGTGCCTATTATTTGTGATGCTACTTAAACCCTAAATGTTCGAGATATACAGAAGATTAATAGATATACCTATGGGTTATGGGTGTATTTAGGGAATTTGTAGTGGAAATGGAGAAGGGACAAGGACAAGACAGACAGATTGAGTCAGAGTGATCTGAGAGCTGGGAGCAGAATGAGAATTTCACAGCGGAATATTAGATTAGAGATGAAGAGGAGAGGGGAATGAATAGTGAAGTGTCATATAGAAATACAACATGATATTGGCCATATTATATCTGTGCTATTTAGGAGATAGAAGTGGGAGGCTGAGCTGAGTACTATTAGCTTATCCACTGGAGCCAGCTGTCCTCATCATTGCTTTTCCTAGTGTGAAAGTTGAGCGAATGGAATGAGACATTCATTTCGTTAAATATTTCATTACTTCAGTGTAAATTGGGCCGGCAGTTGGTTACACCACAGAACACCACATCACTAACAACACGACTTAACTCGTACAACTTGTCAACTTTACATTAGCTTCTCCATTCCCGTTCAATTTGACTGACTGATTTCGAGTTGAGTTCCCGTGGCAAAATTAAGCGTTCATGCTTTCACTTGCGATAAATTAGCCACTACCAACATATATTTATTATTATCTACAGCCCAGCTACCAGCAACACACACTTCATGCATCACAGAACACTTAAATACTAGACCGTTACATTATTTAACTTTCTTTAAACTCTAAGGATAAATATGCCATATCCACTACTCCCTAGTACCCTGTACTTAACTAGCTCTATTAAGGGTATATGTCATTAAACTCTATACTTGGCACATTTATATACTGTATTTAAATATTCTCTCACGCTTCAGCTCTCAATTCAGAATCTGAGGGTAGGCCACAAGGCAACACTAACGGATCTACCTACTTAAATACAATTACTTTACAGAAATTCAATTTTCTCCCTGTGACTCAATAGGGGCATATTGAATCCTGTCTTGTCACTACAGTATTTATGTTACAAGTCTCATCAATTAGGTTTTGTGTCCTGCAGCCAAATGTAGCAATAGAATTAGTTTATTTATAGACCTAAATTAAATTGTGATAGTATCTGCTATACATAAGTAGGTACTTACTGATATACTTATTTCTTAAGAGATTTTTAACATCTGGAAGATTGCCATAATTTTTACTACTATTACTACGTTAAGGAGTTGGAACCCAACCCGTAGACAAATTAGGTAATTAACACAATTAGTAGCTCCCATCTACTTAAAATTGTTAATCTTATTTTTCCTCACCAGTATTTTTTGCCATAATTTTTAGTACTATTACTACGTTAAGGAGTTGGAACCCAACCCGTAGACAAATTAGGTAATTAACACAATTAGTAGCTCCCATCTACTTAAAATTGTTAATCTTATTTTTCCTCACCAGTATTTACGATTAAAATAATTTGCACATGAATCGGTAATATGTAATGTAAAGTATAATTTAAGCTGTCTGAGTGGGTTTCCTCAAAGGAAATGGAGTTCAGGAATTAATTATATAGGGAGTTTGTAATGACTAGTATGTTGAGTAATAGGAAGGAAAAAATTGAAAAGAAGGGATGTTAAGAGGATAGAATAATGGAGGTGAAAGTCTGAGTGTATGGAAGAATGAGTGTACGTGAGGGAAGGATGGAATGATATAGAGAAGGTTATAAGGTTAGAAGTGGTGGGGAAGAATGCGGGAGAAAACTCGTCTCGTCGAGTGTGGAGCAAAAGCATCTTCTCCAGACCCAGGCACTACTTTACTTACTTAAGAGCTACTATGTATGTAGGGAATGGTACAATGGAGAAAGAAGAAAGCAAAGGACAAGAGTGATCTGGTGGAGGAGAGCTAGAGGAGTGAATGGGACGGAATGGTGTTTCGGGTGTAATGAAATTGCCGCAATAGCGTGTTTCCTGTGGCCAAGTCCGATTTGGAAATAGGCGAGGATTTAATGAACATCAAACGTCCCTTGAGATTCTCTTCTCTTTCGCCTTTTCTCCCTCCCTATTTACTTTATTATCCTTACTGACTTATATCCACATATAATACTATGTGATACGAGTTATAAACTGCAGAAAGATATTCACCATAGGATTTTACTTACTATAGGGTTTACAGGGTTCTTATAGTATGCAACTTTACATTCTGAAATGTGTATTACTAATATTAAAGTAGATGAGATCAAGTAACTCGGCCACGACTCCTTTCTACATAGGAAGACTACAATGCTCATCGCATAATAATAAATATGTATACAGTAGAACACTTTACACTTCTATTTAGTATAATAATAGGCTATTCCACTGCTAAATAACAAGTATACTCACGATTAGGCATTCTCTTATGGTCGACTGTGTAAAATGTATTGTAGTTCTTTCACTTCAGTTTCCGTTTCTCAACTCGTGTGTCTATTCCAAAGCCAAAATCCAATTCAACCTACGCGAAAGCTCTACTAAGAAAGATAAACCTAACGGGCGGGTGTGTGTTATGTGTGCTAAAGTAAAATAAAGTACACAAGCCTTTATATCTATTTACACTATTGAGTCTTCACATGCCTACAAGTACAAACCTAGATGTGATACACTGGCCGTTCCTATATAGACTTTCCAAATACAAAACTGAGCTCCCCTCTCATCCAACTAAACCAAATGTATGTAGTAAGCCGACTTTCTTTTATTTACTGTGGCGAAAAAACATTTCTCTCCATTTCTCCATCTCCTTTCAAAAGAAACCACTTCTTTATTTATATTTTACTGCGGCTAGGAGCTTTCTTTGTATAACTCCACTACAAAATGATTATAGCTAGGGAGCATCAAAAACATATGCATCTGCAACAACCCCTATTTCAACAATCATGATTCAAGACACATGTACAGAGAATCTTGATTTTCCATTTTCAACTCTTTAACACATACATGCTTAATTCCAAATATTTTTCCATGTAAGACTTTGTTACATTTCCACTCTGTCCTAATGCATTCTGAAGAAACTAAGTCAGTAAGTACAAACAACAATGCTACTAAATATCCCATCAGACCTTTTTCTCAGAAAATAAGAGTCAACTGCATCCTACTCTATTTCTACTTATCGATTCCACACAAGTTTCATCCGAACACAAGAGAATCTCCTTGATTCAACATCCACAAGCACGACCACGCATAAACTCAATCCAATTCTCTCCTTTCTCTTTTATATTTTCTTGGTATACCAACACAAAGGATACCTAGCAATTTATTACAAAGAATATAGTTAACCCATTTATAAAACATTGCAACATTCAGTGCGTAATTCGAAAGTTATGCTTTATAATTTTCAGTGTACATTTTGTTCATTAAATGCTACAACACTAATAGCAGTACCTATCTAATTATAAGGCTTCTGAGGAATAATTAATACACTACTGGTAGGATGATGACTATAGAATGATTCATCGGTAATACCATACTTAGAATGTCTACCTCCTAAAATCCGGGATTGAATCCTATGCTTTTAGAAAACAAGACCACAATCTTCTCTGTATTTGCTATTTACTTAGGTAAGTGTCTAACTGAAGTCAAAATACCACAATATAGTTGATCTACCTCATCGAGAGTATCTGGGAGTTAGTCTCATTGTGGCTTAGTGGAGGAGAGAAAGGTTAGAACTAGAAAGTGGAGGATCCTGTTGTTTTATTCTGTCTTGTCTATGTAAGGTAATATAATATAATCCTAGGGAATAAGAGAAGACAAGACGACGCAGAAGTACAAGTACCTTTATTGCCGACAAAAGACACGAGATCCTTAGCTTAGGAAACAACTGGGCGTACAGAAGGCTACATATTGAATCTGTCTCTATATGCACTTGCAGCAGAGGAGTCTCTACGAGTAAATACCTCCATTTTGTATTAGTTACTCCAAAACTCGACTACTATTTACCTTGTCCTAGTCGACTGGAAACTTTTTGGTAGTTTATTGTTGCTATATATTGTTATAAGAAAGAGTGTATCTTTTATCACTTGCGTTTCTCTAAATAAATATATGTGTCTGTGGCCCATAAGCCTGGGACTACTAATAGTAAGTGGTGGAGAGAAAGAGAAATTCGGGAGGCAAAAGCCAAGCCACACAACACACATTTTCTGCAGTCCAAGTCAAATGGAGTGATTCTTTCTCCACAGATGCTTCCTTCATCTTGTCTCTTTTCTCCAGGAAATGCACAGGGTGTTCCATTTATTCTATCCTTGCATTAAGAGACGTATATATTAGAGACACACTTGAGAGATGTCTTGAGTAGATTGAACTGATGTGAACCGAAAAGAACAGGATTTGATCAAAAGTATGTGCCCGTGTAAGGAAAGATACACGAAGTAGTCCGTGCAGACAGAGACGGAGGGAGATTCTATACACTCTATAGCTACTTCACCAGCTTTGTAGCTACATAGGAGATATAGACGAATAAAAGACAGAAGGATCGAGGACATAAAGTCTTTGCGTGTGCTACTTGTTCCACTGTGCTTGTTAATACTAGCGAAAAGAGATAACATAAGTAACACAACACAAGGCATACATTTATGTATGTATGTATGTTTCAACTTTCCCTTCATAGCCATCATGGAAACACTTGGACGACAGAGGAATACGAAAACCTTCCCAGCTAAAGATACTCGTTTGTATTCTTGTCACTAAAAATCCAAGCTGCGAATCTAACGGGCTTGGTTTGGTTGGTTTCCTTCAGTTAGGAAATACTATACAGCTAGTACATAGTCTCTATAGGATTTCCTCGACTTTTCTCTCATTATTATTTGATTCTTGTAGGAGTTCTCTTGCTCTTGCTTATTGCCTCAGTTAACTCACATTGCATAATACTGCTGTAGCATTGTACTATTACTGGCTCTCATACAGAGTCTGTGTATTTTAAAGGAAAGCCTTTTTCCTCTCCACTAATATTAACTAAGACAATTCTTCCTTCCTTTACTTACGTAATAAAGATAAGGTATGTAAATACAGAGTCTTAAAAGATGTAAGAGCAAACTATAATAAACACACTACTATATTGAGAGATACAGCGCGGAATATATTATGGATACAAATACGGAGGAGAAAGCTATAAGTTAGTATAGGTATACCGGTATAGGTACATAAGTTATGTTGTAGATATTGGGAGTGGTGGGTTAAGGCTTGAAAAGCTGATTACTAATTCATCTCACTAGTTGGGCGACCCGCCTCCTTTCTCCTATTTGTATTGTAACGAGAAAAGAAGAGTTAAGCCTTTCCCCTCCGCTACCCGTGGAACTTTCACTGTTTGACTTGAGGTACTTCCTTTCTTCTCTTTATTTACACATACATTACACATAGTCGTCGTTGTGTATCTAGAGTCCTCCTTTGTGTGTATTAACAGTGGAATTAACTGACGTTAGCTTAGTTACTTAGCTTAGCTTAGCAATCTAAGTATGTCGAGTTTGTTGGAGATAAGACTGCTCTAAACAAAGAAAGCCAAAGTTGAAACCGTCGATTTAATATCTAGCCTAACGAGCTCATTTATGTTTAATTAAGTTGTCTCTAGTCTGGTCTGGTTGGGTCTGACCCGAGTGAGTTTCTCTCCCGAAGCCGTGGACTACATTCATTTAATAGATTTACTCTGCGAAAGCACGTACGTACATTTCAGTGTATTAAAATGAAGTACATCTCTGTTGTGTGTGTTTTATTACGTGCACAGGCCTATACCTAAATGTTGCTTGGTTAGTGTGACCCTAAGCACACAGAAGTTAATTCCGCACCCACAAAGGGTAGGACAGCCTTATCTGTGATCATAGTGTGATGTAAAAAATTAACCTGTAATAATATTGTGGAGGGAGGCCGAGAAAGGAGAACAGGAAGACTAATAATGGGCAATTCAATGTTCAATGGGAGGTAAGAGGGCCATACACTCTGATGTGACTAAAATATCTAAATCTTTTATTCGCATGACAAGAACCCATCAAGAAATCTCCTGTCCTGAAATACCAACAACATGAATATAGCCAGAGAATGGGCTATGCCAGCCAAATCTCCTCCCACAGTTAACAATAACGTTTTTCTTTCAGAAGGGAAGTAATAGGTTCTTGCTCCTGTCAACTCTAATATACTATTCCGACGGGAGTGGGACAAAACCATGTCCAACCATGCCCCAACCAAACCAGAGATTCTACATTAACTTAACATTGTATACATTTTAGATTTAGATGCATGGGAGATTTTTAGTGTTAAGCAGGTGGCTGGCGACATAGCTAACAATAAACTACACACTACCACTATTACTATCGCATGCTACTCCTAATACTACTCTCTCCAACCATTTCAGACTCCCAATGAAAGTGATTACATTACTTACACAGCACTTTGCTATGATCCTGATAAAACTCTCCGACATTAACAGTTTCCATTCCACGTCCACTCTATATCCCTATATAGTACATATCAACTACTATAATGTATATAGTTACGACTAAATGTAAAAGAACGTTTATAAAGGTAACTACAGACAGAACACAAATAGAAACACATACATACATTCCCTTCGATTGCGGCCTTACATGTGTAATTAAAGATTAAAAATCTGCTCCTTGCCCTAGTACACAACGTAAATACAGAGCATGCAACCAACTCTGTACTTTACAGGGATATGACATGACAGCTCCAAACACTTACACCACACCTTCCTAAAGACACTCTTTTTCAGAGGCTATAACGACATACAGGAGCTTGTTCACCGGAGAAAAATGAAATTGTGATGTATGTGACACACGGAATGGCAAATGACATGCCACCTCATAGTCTCAAATCCTCCCACCCATTTTATTCGGACCCACTATACTTATAACTATCTCATAATTCCCACAATTGCATGGCAAAAGACTATAGGGAAATTCCATTCCACTTTCATTCTAATAAATTCGATTGCCTGGCATTACTTATATTCTATCCTACTACTTATGTATACTTTTATATTTGTAATAGCACTATGCATATAGATCGTGTCCTAGAATGTACTCACTCACTCCTAATCCACATGCCTTAACAATAAGTTAACTCCGCTTTCCTTCCTTTCTCTGCCTACACATATCTGAACATGAGAAATCCATTGTGATTCTGATCTGATTCTGATTCTTTCCATTATTCCATTTTCATGGCACGCAACGCAAGTTAAGTGGCATGTACGACTTCGAAACAGTCAGTAAAGTACAATACCCAACCCAGTATCCTCCGTACTGCAACTGAATAAAAAATAATACTCCTAACATAAGATGTCGTGCCTCCACATCGTATTCATCAACTATGTATTGCTCGTTTCTCCTTCCTTCACAATACTGTCCACATGTACCACTACGATACATCTGCATAATATTACATACATACCACATCACAGCCAATGAGCCAATACAAATATTTTGCAAGATCGAATTATTTCTTTAACTATAAGTAACAGTAGATATGACTTGTTGCTACTGAAATCCATAATATCTGTAGTTACATTATGGACTTCGGGGTAATATTGATATTATCCAATGAAATACTTCTGCAAGAATAAATCACGGGACATATAGAAGATTTGTTAATGAAAGTGTAGGTATAATGCATTGGGTCTGTCACAGATGATTAAATAAACCGCAAAAATTAATTTTGCAGAGTGTGTGAAGGTTATATGGTATTTTGTAGTTGACCTCCTGAGCGAATTGAATTTCGGTGTTTTGGCTGATATAACAGAACGAGGTTTTGATTTGATGGATTGGCAGAGACTATGGTTAGTTTAGCAGACGTGGCTGGGTTTGGTTTGGCTAGTTATTTCCCTGTGAGTGTGAGTCCTCTATTTGAGTTCAGTGCTGTTAAGATCGATAAAATGGCAAGCGCCAAGCGGAAAAGCCAATTGGGCAGGAGCCACAATAAACCACTTGGTCAATCCACTATAGCTAACTAACCAAAACTAAAACAGCAGGCCACTTCCAGGAGAAGGAGCAGAACGGTGACGACGACGACGACGACGATCATCATCACCATTACATTACACGGCATTACATTACATTGGACGAGTAGGAGTAGACAAGCCTAGCCCAAAACCCAACCAGCCAAACAGAGATTGGGCTCTATACTAGATTATATATAAAATCCTGAGCTAATATATATAATTATAGTTATAGAGTAGATCTTTTGGGCACTGAATTGAATGATCATGATGATATAGCAGTTTAGTTTGCTTTAGTGCCTATCAACGCACTTACAGACTTGGTCTTTCACCAGAGAGAGCCTTTTCACAACCGAACTCACAGCACGACTGCAGAAGGACCATAAAGTGACCGTTCTACCTACCTACATTCACACATATGTACGCTATCAACGTCTCATATCTATTAGCTATATCCAGGCTAGACTAAACCAGACCATCCTGTGCTCAATACAATTCCGCAGTTGCATTACATGGAGAAAATAGCTTAATAAACTCTGACACAATAGAAATGTTGGAAATCTGGCTGCCATCACACACAATCGCTCCATAATGGACACTAACCCTATTTTCTTGCTTCATTTCACTTTCCCTCCATTTGGAATCCATCAACTTTCACTTGACTCGCAACAACCAAACCATCGCTTTCTCTTTTGTGTGAAAATATACCATGTATGAATTTTTCTTTCTATTTATATACTCTGTATTTATAGATCTGCATATATAGGCTTCCTTATCAATCACATTACTATCGGACTATTATTAGATATACTGTAGATAAATTAACTTTGCATAGTAGAACAGAAAATGGGAGTGATTTGTAGGACGAGGGTTTTCTATTCATTCAAATGGCAATAATTTTCCCAGCGGTATATCTTATCTGGTATCGTGCAACCGGGATATCGGCTATTTGTCTTACGGACGTATTTATTGAGCCGGGTGAACTGAATAGAATCCAATCTAATGTTATTATTATCTACACAAGCACGCACAGATACCTTTGACAAAATGCCAATAAAGAAATAAAATGCAGAAAGAAACTTAATTCCTTTCTCGAACAAGGTTTCTTTCAAACTAATAATACTGGAGTAGGTCATTACATTCCAATTTACAAAGAAACATCTGCAGGCTAAAAGGAACCTAATTGTAGACTGTATAAACAGAAAATCGGGAAATTAAATTCTATCTAAGAGAGTGTCATTTCTTCTGGTTGGATGTTACGGTCTTGGAGATATTATTAGTGCTAATAAATATGTTAGGTATATATTCCCATAGATTTCACTATAAAAGTTTTTCGGGGGAAAGTTAGTTTGCAATTTGCCTAATTATTATTAGAGCTTTCCCTCCGACTCTTTTAACGGTGCACATAAGTGAGAAAGAAGCCATTTAATCTGATGGAGGCTGAAAGAAGATCTGAGTAGTGAACCGAACTCTCAACAACTGAAGATTTAATTCCTCGCAGTGGTGCTCGCGGAGGGAAACCAAAGGATGGCTTGGCTCTATGTAGTATGTAGCCACTTAAATTGCATTAGAACATTACTCTGTGAAATCACCTTAACACTCAAGTCTATTTAGGAGATGGGCATACATAACACTCGGCACTTAAGACTCTTAATTCCGGGCAATGCCTACACAGAGTATGTTATGTAATTAGTGTTGCCGTGTTAATTGGCTCCATTAACAGCAGCACCTAACTGTCGCAAGAAATACATCCTCCGAACTAACATCACAGATTCTGGGAACACAATAGAGCTCATTCTCACAGCTTAAGCATAACAAACGCTATATGTAACCATATAATGTATAATTAGTACTTGCATAGCACAATGAAATAAAATAATTCCTTTCTGAATATAGACTCTACTTTCTTATTACACTTAATGAATAAAGCTGACTGAGAATGCAGTATACACATATAAAATGTAAGTAAACGTGACCATCTTGACAGAAGTAAAATGTTCCTATGTATTTTGTTCACCGTGAGCATTTACGTGTCTAAATACATAGAACTCCAGTGTTTAAATCAGTTCATGTTACTTAACTACATTCTACAAAGTAACTTTGCTTCACACTTTCTTCTCAATTAATTTCAGAGACAATTAGCGTCACTAATGTAGGAACCAACAAAAGACTCTACCAGGAACAGGTACAGAACAAACGAGTTTTATGTTTACTTGAGAACTTATGACAAACACATTATAGCATTTACTCACATATTGTTATCTACAAAAGTAAAGGATGTTAGTTAGTCGTAATGGTGCATTGTACTTATTTCAGTAAGATATGTAGAGTAAGTGCATAGTTACTTTGAGTTATACATTGTCATTTTAAAAATGGTTTTGAATAGTCTTTTGATAAAAATAATTTTTTCTATGTTCTCCGTTTGAATGGGATTTCTCAGAGGGAAAGAGTTGCTTTCAGTTCGAGTTTAAGAAAGCGTTATGTTGTTCGCCGGTAATCTTTTAGGAGCTGAGAATAATGAGTGGGAGAGGGAAGAAAGGAATACAAAGGGAAATCTTAACAAAGAAGTGACTAGAGTGCTCCTCTATAACTATAGGCGTCTATCTATGTAAAGTTAAGTTCCATCAAGTCAACCAGACCAGGAAAGTTAACCAAGCGACGAGGCGAGCAGAGGAAGATGTAGCACCAAAGAAAAGAGAATAAAAGAGGGGAAAGAGACGAGAACTGTTTGAGTTCAAGTCAAGAGGATGTCATTTCGCCTTTTTCTGCGTCATCCTTTTCATCTGTTTTGTTGTTTTCTTTTCCGAGAATCCTACTGCACACTTCTATACACACACAAAATTGCTCCTTTAGTTGACTTAGTTAAACTCTTGCAAATTGCTCGGAAAGTTTCTGCCGATCATATACGATTTATTACTTCAAAACTCCCTGCTAGCTATAATTAAATCTTATGAACTTGAAATTCTTGAATTTGCTTATAGATCCGGTTTGCACTTGTACTTGTAGTATTGTGTATCACCGGCTGTTTTCATTTTCCTGTTATCCAACCGTTCCCTCTCATCCTATGATGTCATGCGGAAGGAAAGATTAGAAGATATTTGTCCCTAATAAGCATTACTCACATGTATATACAAAATGGGATCGCTAAAATGAAAAACAAGAGGAAGAAGAAATGTATAATTTTCCACATCACTTCCTCGTTTCAATTTAATGAGAAATCTGAGTAAATCCAAGAAATTCTATCCCCTACACAGATTCACATCATATAAATATGATTCGTCATCCCTAGACACATTAACATATTCTATGAACTAATATTTCTGATTTAGGTACGTGGAGAATAAACTTTCTGGTTTCTTCTATCTCCTCTCCAGTTTATCAACGATTATTCAACGTTAATAGACAGAGTCAACATTTTAATCGGAAATTCCAAAGTGCCGACTGCCGACTGCATGGCTCATTACAACTACCCGCTGTTAATTTTAATTCCATGTAGCTAAACGAATAAAATGATGTGACAACGACTGTAGACAGGAGATAATCCAAGAGTTGATGCAAGCTCATTTACTTGGTAATATTATCTTTGTACATATACAGATATAGTTATATGAGCATGTATGTATGAGGTTGTAAATGTAATGCTTCTGAGATTCTTTGGGCATTTTCATGTCAAGTTAAAGTCAACATCGTCAATTTTCAAGTAGCGACTCCTGACAACGACCAAGTTCCTTTGAAGTGATAAAATAAGCAAAGCCGACAAAAGAACGAGTAGATATGCAAATTTATTTCAGTATGCTTATGCAATACATTTGAGATAGGCATTAGTTTACTGGAGTCTGCTACGTGTGGAGCTACACGGCATACTTGAGATAGCAAGGACATATCCCAAAATGTTATCATGTACATAGTCACACTAATATAGAGAATTTATTCAGCGTTTCAATATTATCTTACGTATAGTTGGAGAGGGATATTTGACAAGGAATTACAAAGTGAGTACGTCAAATCAAGTCAAGTCACGAGTCAAGCCGCCTTTGACACCAAGAGACGGAGAATGTGAACGTGTAGATGTCATTGATATGAAAGCACCAAGCTAACACCAAAGCGGTCGCCCTTCCTCCTCCCAAATCTATCAAAATGTGTTTGTAAGTTAAGTTGGCTAGGACTGAGTACACAACAGAGCCGTGATCCCACCAGCTCCATTCACATCATCTTAACTTCCATCTTACCCACCGTTTTATTTGCATATTTTAATGCTCCTTTTCTTCTGCACACTATATTATGTCCAAATGAAGATGGAAGCAGGATTCCCACTGCTATTATCCTTTCTCTCAACTCCCTTTGAGTCTCCCATGTCAAAAAGAGATTTCGACTCGAATTACTAAAGACGTTATATCAAGTAATGTATGTAAAGTAGTATATTTATACTTTTAAGTTCCGAGAGAAACCCTAGCATGTTCTGTCCCAACGAAATCCTTATTTATCCTTTAGATATTCAAAATTCTATGCGATTATACTAGCTATGCTCCAAAAATGTCTATATAATGTACTTAGGTTCTTTTCAGGTTTCAGAATCAATTCAGCAAGCAGAATCTGATACGTCTCCTGTTTACTTAGCTCAATTTCAAAGAGATTTCTTATTTTTTATCAAGGCACACATTGTAAGACCCTATATGAAATCTACTATGAAATATGTACGGAAATTCAAAGAGATGTAAATATAGAAACATTAGAAATATGTGCTAGAATAGTAAGTGAGGTTAGTTTAGTCTATACAAGTAGATAGAAGAGAAAGGAAATGCAGCGAGAAAATTCTCTTTGGAAGGTAGTTGAAAGAGAAGAGACTAAGAGATTGTATATAGACAGCAGTATGTATATAATCGTAGGTTTGCAAATATAAAGAAGCCGAATGAGTGGAAAGCAGTTGTGCAATTTATTTCCGTTACGAGTGGCGACCACATTGAAATAGAAGTGAATAGCTGGAGGAAGAAAGTAGGGAAAGTAAAGTAAAGTTGTTGTGCAGAATGTTGAATGGTAAAAAAGTTAAAGATCTCTCACAGGCTCACTTCCATTCTATTTCATTGGATGTGCACATAAATATATTGTGCAAGAAAGCAACTAAAAGAAGACACAAGTGAAGAGATAGCATGCAGTTACTCTTAACTGGTCTCTCCTGAATTGCTCTATGCAAGTATCTTGTAAGATACGTGTGTAAGTAAAATAAGTAGTCGTTTCTACTTGGCTACAGCCTCAGCTCATTGATATTTATGGCCAGGAGGAAATAAATGGAGAGTGTTATGTCAGTTTATCGCACAAGGCACAGATCCAAATCACCTCCACAATGGCCAAGCAAACGAGCCTCTAAAGAAACTCTTCTCAACTCAACAGAATCCAACCAATGCACTTCTTCCACTATTACCACACAAAACTACCTTATGCATTTAGGCATCTATAGAATATGACATAATATCCCACTACTAAATACTAGACACAACTATACTTAGTTTCAACTTGAGATACCCCCAACTTTCACAATGAGAATACATTGTTATGTTATCTATTTACTATGGGACTTTTTCTCGGGTGACTCCTCCACTCACCCAACACAGTCTGCTCCAACTACATCTCCAACTACAATATATAACAGAGAAAGTCCTAACCTCACTTAATAGTGAGGGAAATGTTCTTTTCGACTTCCCTCCCTCCAATGCCATAGCATATGTAACTTAAGTGACGATTTCTGTACGAGCTACTACACTCTTAAACCTCACAATGAACACGAGAAACTCTCATCCTCAAATAGTTATTTCGGAATAAATGTGCGGCGAAAGACCATCAAATCAAGAACAACATTTCTCACGTTCTACCATACAACTAAGCTCTCCGTCCACTCAAACAATGAAACTCTGCCTAATGTTAACTATAGGCTCAATTGTTATTTCTAATGGCGGAACTAACTTTTATTTTATTCCGACTCTACCCCATTTTCACAGAATTAACTCTACCATACTTTTTATCCCTTTTTAAACAACATACTAACCATATTACTTACAATCCATACCAAACATTACTTCACTACAGAACGACACCGGACCAAGGACCATCTTTGTCATTTAGCATACACATTTCTGGACAACATATTTACATTGAAATACATGCCAAATTAAAACAGTCAAAACTTTCAAAGAGAAATCCATCATTTTAAAATATTTATTTTCGCTCTAATAAGAAACTGAATTCATTACAATTACTGCTATCAATGTAAATATTAAGTATAGGTTCTCTTACACTTATAATGATACATTTGTTATACTGCACACATAAACACTAAATTAAAGACAAAAGCAG